>JANAVB010033011.1:9520938-9675938 GCA_029216955.1 Iris pallida | reverse complement strand
ATCGATTCGGTCGGGACCGATAGGTCAGGATCAATCGAATCGGTCGAACGGAAATGATTGAATTAAGATCCTTTTCTCGTTAAGGAAAGGCTTCTTCAGAATCAAGTTCCATATTCAGCGAATTGTACCTCAAGGATAGACTATACGGCTGAGTCGGAAGAGACCTCCCGTTGCTCTATTTTTTACGGCATACTTGCGTTGGTTTTAGCTTTGGTTTTCTGAATGCGTTTTCGTAAATGTTTTCATGAATGTTTTAATGGCTTGCGCTTCGAACTCACATTTACATATCGAACTCCTTGAATAATACAGTGTTCTAATCAGTTGGTTATGCGATTTCTGGTAATCGCGTAGGCGATGTCTAGCGCGACCAACCAATTCATCGCCTCAAGTAAGACTAAGGTGAGTGGCTGACCCTTCTTCCCTTGACCTTTTTTCTCCAATGTGTTATCGATACCAACATATGTTATGCTAAGCTGTAAATACAACAAAACAAAGGCTTATTCCAATAAACCGTTGTATGACATTTCACGTATACGGACTATAGAAGTGCTTATCATAGAACTGTTCATATGCTTGTTTATAATATGCTTTCCATCAAACTATGTCAAACAAAGAAAGAAAATGAATCAACGAACGTACAATACAAAATGACAAGGCGAGATACGTCGAGTTTGGTTAAGTTTGCTATGAAACCTAGACCATGCTTGAATAACTAATTTAGTCTAGCACGGTCATGGACAACTTATATACAAGGGCGTTTGTTTCCTCGAACGGTAACCCAAGGCCACGGGACCGCTTTGGCCTAGGGGAAAATACGGTATAGCTGAGCTGGGTTTAAGCAACGGGTAATTCGGGGACTTGCAACGGAGCTCGCTACCTGCGTTGAAAGGACCCCGTCTAACCAGGCTATGTCCAGGATGGCTTGTTAATGCCAGTGACCTCTACATCATACACTTAATATAAATTGATATCAAAATGACAGGGAAGGCATTGGCAAGTTTTATGTGCAGGGTACGTTCTGTCGTGGGTAAATTCTAGTATTAATTTACCTTGTTTACGTTTCGTCAAACCGCTTGCATGAAACTGATTAGGATGGCTAGAAAGATCACTAAATATACTGCATGATTCACCTAAATTCTTGAAACAAATAAGAGCATGGAAACTAATTAGCCACTCGCCAGTACATGTTGATTGTACTGATCCTCGCTCCCTATAGCTGCTATAAATCAGGAGGAGCGTGCCGCATGACTGAAGATCGCGCTCATGTATTTTGAAGCTTCGTCTGTGCGTGTGAAGTCTTAAAAAATCTCATTTTGAAGACTCTGCGACTGTCCAAGCTGAGATGTCTCGACTCTCTCCTATCCCAGGTGTCTGTATACTTTGGTTGTATAAAGGGATGTGATGTATTGAACGGCTATCTCATTAACGTTTATTTTGTAATGGGGTCAGTTTGTAAGCCCGTGCGGCACCTTTGTATTGAGTCTGTAATATGATGTTCATTATCAATAAAGCTTAAGTTTTTCTATATATAATGTGTTCAATTTACTCTATATCCTCTTCTTGATGTTATGTTTCAGATAACTTTATGACTATGTCTTGTGCGATCGCAACTTAGATTCGTACGGCATCACGTCCGGGGGACGATTATCGATTCAACGAAATCGGGACGTGACATAATGGTATCAGAGCACAGTTTTATATCCTTTGTCCTCTCGTTGAATCTCGAACCTTTGACCTCGTGTCGATGAGATGAGTTTTCCATACAGTGAGTCCGTAATATTTTCTAAGACTAATACAAGTTGCCTTTTAATTTCAGAAGTCCGAGAAGCTGCGGGCGGGAACGAAGTCAGTGCTTCGAGCAGCTCGAGCAGCACGCGGGAGGGACCCTCAAACGACCCTATGGAACGGATGATGCGCATGCTGGGAGCGCAACAACGTCAGGCCGAAGCCAATCAGCGCCTGAGTGAACAGCATCGACAGCATGTTGAAGACCAGCGAAGACAAGCTGAGGCACGGCAGACTCAGTTTGAGGCTCGGTTCGATGCGCAATTCAAGTTGTAGCAGAAGCAGCTTGATACTCTTCAGCAAATCGTCCAGACGGTTGTGGCCAACGGCAACTCTGTAACAAATCATGCAGTAACCGAGCCTGCGGTCCAAGCGATCGAAATCGAGCCGGAGGTACCCAAGCAACTACCTGTAACACCAAGGAGTTTCAACCTTGAGGTGTCAAAATTCACAAAAAATTGCCGCACGTCCTTCTGCGATACTGAAGACCCTTCTTTGGCGATCGATTGGTTGAAGGAGTTGGAAGACCGGTTCGAGCTTCTAGGCGTAGATGAGTCCAAGAAAGTTGCATGTGCTCAGCTTCTACTCCAATTGAACGTGCACGACTAGTGGGCTGTACAAAAACGAGTGATCCGACGAGACGACGAGACATCGACAATCTCTTGGGCTACCTTCCGACGGGCGTTCGAGATCGAGTACCTACCTACAGCCATATGACAAAAAAAGGAGAATAAATTTATGCAGTTAAGGCAAAGAAATATGACGATACGGCAGTACGCAGCAAGTTCAATAAACTGGCCAAATTTGCTAGATCGTTCTTGCCTACAATGGAGAGTCGTGCTCGACGGTTTGAAGTGGGTCCGCGGTCCTCTATCTCTGCACATGTGTCAGTTCCAGAATACAAGACAATGGGCGAGTCCCTGCACTACGCTCTTCGCCTTGAACGCCAATATCTCCCAGCTGCTGCCGGTGCTGTGCATACATACAATCATAAACGTCCTAGCCATACAGGAGGAAACAATACGACCAAGCGTCCAAACGATGGGCAACAAGGAGGATATCAAGGGCGTAACCCATGGCCTCGATGCACCCGATGTCACCGGCTCGGTCACACTATCAACGATTGCCAAATACCGAAAGACGAATGCTGGAACTGTGGTAAAAAGGGCTACATTCGTGCTGATTGTTCGACCAGAAGGCCGAACCGAACGGCGCCCCAACATCAACAACATTGTCCAGGGAACAAGGGTCCAGCGCCTCGAACCCAACAACCGATGTAGCAATTGTATCCCAAATTTTATTTTATTTTGGGGAGTATTTTTTTAGAAATTTTGTTTATTATTATTAGGTATGGAGTGGTTAGAATCATAGGTAAATAGAGATTTGATTTTGAGATCACAAGGGTGCATACCTAGACTATAGGTCATATGAGGTCCCTATGGTCCCTAAGGGGTTATTTACTATTTTAGATTTTCTGTATTTTTTAGGAATTTTTAGATAATTTTATATATGATTTTATTATTTTCTTAAGCTTCTAGGATTTACTGTGAGAACACCCAAGAGTATTTATGAGGCCAAAGAATTTATTTGGGCTCTAGAACCCTTAAAATATTTTCTAGATTTTTCTAGGAATTTATAGGAATTGTTTGGAATTTATTTGGGTTTAATAGGATTTTTCTGAATTTTTAAATAGTTTCTGTGATTAAAAACCCTCATTATCCAATCAGCCGCTGACGCAGGGGGTGTCAGGCCCACACGTCACCCACCCGTAGCGTGCAGGGCCGGTCGCGTGGCAGCAGGGGGAGCTGAGTCAGCGATTCCTAATTTGGAAGCCGAGCTGACTCAGCTGGCCGCTAAAGCCAAAGCCGCGTGGGCTTTGGACGGTTGGATTTGGGTGGGGAGCGCCAGATCCTGACATGTGTCCCTACCCAGCCGACTTAGCCGCAGCCACCGCCTCATTTCCTGTATATATATGTATATAATTTAGGTTTTTCGAAAACCCTAGATTTATTTCCAGCAGCTTTTGTGGGAGAGTTCAAGTGGAGTCCTCGACTTCGCGGAGCGTTTGTCGTTGATCTAGATGTCCATTTCATGCGCTATTTTTTTGTTAGAAGCGTATCGAGGTTAGGTTTCCGAATATCTACCATATTTTTTGGAATTTTTTGCTCAAATTTCTAGATAATTATTTGTGTGTCGGTTGACCAAAAATCGACATGTCGCACGATTTTCGAGATTCCGAGAGATTCCGAACTCCGATTCGCGATCCGTTTAAAGTTTTGGAAAGCTGACACTGAGACCTACAATATATAATTTTTCCAAAAATTTAGAGTTTCATCTAGTATTTTATTTTGTTCGTAGAAGTCAGATTTGGTCAACGGTTCATCGATTTGGTCACGGTTAGCCATAATGGCGATAACTTTTGACCAAATCGTGATTTTACGGCACGATTGATTTCAGTGCACTTGTGGCACTGAAATCTACTATATTGCACACTCAAACTTTTGAAGTCAGAATGTTTGACTAGTTAGTTAACGGTTTGTCTCGGTTTGTGTGCCACGGGTCCCGTATTTCGAACCGTGCCAAAAATTTGTGTTTAGATTATTATTTTAGAATTAAATAGTTTAAAATAGAAGTTTGGATGATTTACTCTAGAATTAGCATAGTATTAATTCAGTTAACCCATTAGCCACTTTCTAGGATTTTTAGATTGGGAATCGTTGATCTAACTTTTGGTTTTATGTGACAGGGTAGATCGGACTACGACGTCTTGAGTTGTGACTTTATCATCTATCGGAGCAGGCAAGTATCACTATGACCTATGTTTCTTTTATTTTATACTGAATGTATTTTTATGTCATCTTTTCACTATTACTCCCTTATGATTCATGATTGTCACTGTTCATGATTACTATTGTGCACAAGAGTTAGAATCGTTAGGGTATACATACATGTTCATGTCTTCCTCATTGTTTCCCATTGTTTACAGTTTATCGTATTGCTAATTTTTATCATAGTGGACATATATTATGAGTGAGTTGGGCGGAGGAATACAACAAGTAAGTATGTGGTCAACAAATTGAATACAGACCCCCTATACATTGATTGCATAATATCAGTCATACACCACACGTATGACTGACGGATACCCCAAGCCGTCTACATGCTGAAAGTTGGTATTCTAAAGCACACAGTACACGTGACTTAATCATTGTTGCTCTATTATCTATTGTTCTTCTTTCGTCAAGTCTACCTTCTTATTGTTATCATGTCTTAGTGGTATTTCAAAATTTACCTTCATTTTGTTATCACGTCTCAAAGGTACTTCCTTATCATACAATGTCATGCCTATACTTATCTTCAATTAATTTCCTTTTATTATTTCTTCATGCTTGTATAATATATTGTGTAATGTAGTGTTATAGTGATCTTGCTCCAATCCTGACTAGATAACGATTTTTTTCAGCTTTAGACGAAGAGATTTGCCCCGAGATCTACAGTGAGTATGTTGGCGACCCTTACATCACTGGTTTACTCGGTTCCAGTATTGATGCGAATTAGCATATTTTCTTCCTTATGGATTCGCATTAGTTAGTAGTTATAGTTATAGAGTTTAGTTTGTTTTATTTTCTGCTATCCGAGTTTGTTTCCCAAGACTTTTCTGAGTTGTAGTGGATTATTTGATCATTATTATATTGAAACTAATGGATATGATATTTATGGTCAATATTGATGGCTTAGATGTGGATGATATATATGCGTGTTATGCTTGTTGTGGACCATTGTTATCATAGACAGCGTACTACCGTCGATGCTGCGGCGTAGGCTGGACTTGGCTACGTACTCGCATCCCGAAAAATGGGTACGGATCGTGACAACCCGTGTCGCAGAATTGCCAAGACCGTTCACCAATGCCCAGGACCGCGTCTATGCCATGATTCGAGATGAGGCGTTTGCCACTGATACCGTTGTGAAAGGTACACTACTCTTTAATAATAAACCTGCTTATGTTTGACTCGGGTGCTACCCATAGTTTTATAGCGACAGATTTCATTGATGAACACAAATTTCCCATGGCACCATTATGCCTTGACCTTAGCGTTAGTACCCCATCGGGCACATAAATCCCTGTAAACACTATCTGTATAGACGACTGCACATGTATAGGTGGAAGGAAATTGACTCTAGATGCGATAGTTCTGGACCTTAAGGACTACGACATCATTCTGGAGATGGATTGGCTCGGCGCTTGCTCGGCTACTATTGATTGTGCAGAAAAGAAGGTCACCTTCCGTCTACTGGGGGAGCCCGAGTTCTGTTATTCGTGTGGTGAAGCATCGATAACCTACATGGTGATCTCGGCGGATGCTAAATTTCGGATGCAAAGGCTACCTGGCGTCCTTTTGAGACACGCGACAGGATGGTGCAAACGCGGATCAAATCGACGTTGTGGCAGAATTCCGAGACATGTTCCTGGACGAGCTACCCGACATGCCACCCGATCGAGAAATTGAGTTCACTATTGACACCTTCCCCAATACTCGACCGATTACCAAGGCCCCGTACAGAATGGCCCCTACAGAATTAAAAGAACTTAAGGTACAATTACAGGAATTACTCGACAAAGGGTTCATTCGTCCTAGCGTCTCATCATGGGGTGCGCTTGTGCTGTTTGTCAAGAAAAAAGACGGGTCGATGAGGCTCTGCATCGACTACCAGGAATTGAATAAAGCTACCACCATGAACAAATACCCCCTACCCCGCATCGACGATTTGTTTGATCAGCTCCAAGGTGCCACGGTGTTTTCGAAGATTGATCTTTGATCGGGTTATCACCAGCTCAAGGTCAAGCCAGAGGACGTACCGAAGTCTACCTTCCGTACTCATTACGGCCACTACGAGTTCTTTGTGATGCCATTCGGCCTGACAAATGCTCCTTTCGCCTTTATGTGTCTAATGAATCGGGTGTTCCGTCCGTTCTCCGATAAATTTGTAGTAGTCTTCATAGACGATATCCTCGTCTACTCGAATGATCGAGCACAACACGCAGAACATCTACGGAACATGCTCTAGACCCTCCGAGAGAATCAGTTGTTTGTAAAGAGGAGCAAATATGAGTTTTGGCTGAACAGCGTATCTTTTCTTGGGCACATCATCTCCGCTGAAGTCATTTCAGCTGATCCGAAAAAAGTTGAGGCAGTTGTTGATTGGAAACGGCCCGCATCTGCCAGTGAAATTCGAAGCTTTTTTGGTTTGGCGGGATACTATAGACGCTTCGTGAAGGACTTCACGAAGATCGCATCGCCCTTGACTCGTCTCATCCAAAAGGGAGTCGCGTACGTGTAGTCAGACGACTATGAAGCTTCATTCCAAGAGCTAAAACAGCGGCTCGTTTCGACTTCAATACTCGCTCTTTCTGAAGGGATTGAGGGATTTCAAATCTTCAATGATGCTTCTGGCCAGGGTGTGGGCTGTGTGCTCATGCAGCAGGACAAGGTGACATCTTTTGCTTCTAGATAGCTCAAGCCGTATGATAAGAACTATCCCACTCATGACCTTGAATTAGCAGCAATTATGTTTGCGTTGAAGTTGTGGCATCACTATCTTTATGATGTGGCGTACTGGATTTATACGGACCACAAGAGCCTCAAGTATCTCTTCATCCAGAAAGAACTAAATTTACGGCAGAGGCGATGGTTGGAACTGACTAAAGACTACGACTTATCGATCGATTATACGCCGGGTAAGGGGAATGTTATGGCGGATGTGCTGAGTCGGAAGTACATAGCTTCACTATCCATCAACAGTCGACTGCTGCGTGACTTGGAAGGAATGGGCATAGAACTCCGAGTTTGATTTATGGGCGTGCAGCTGGCACAACTGCGGCTATAACCAAGCCTTTTGGAAAAGATCAAGTCTGCTCAGAAGGATGATCCATACCTGGAGAAGATGCGGAAGTTGATATCAACATGGATGTTTGCAAAAACAAAAAAAAGTTTTATTCCAAACTTGAAAAAGAATAGTACAAAAGTACAATGAATTCTAAAAAAGTACAAATGTAGGAATCTGATCAGAAGACGATCACTTTATCCCTTAGACTATGTGAACTTGAAGACTGTAGCCTCTGGAGAATGCAGCAGCGATTTTGCAAGAGTTCTTGATCTCTGTGCGTATGTATCTGATGATTTCACAATGATTGGAAACCCTATTTATAGAGTTCAAGAAATAACTATTTTAGTAGTTATTCTGATGTGCGCGAGGTTGGATTGTGCCACATTGGGTTGCGCCAACCTCCTGTTGTGCCAACTTTCATTCAGTTGTTAAGTTGTGTACTAACTGTATTTAGACGTGTGGTATCATGTGATTGAGATGCGCGTGGTCGTGTACAGGATAGTAGACCGTCTTTAGAGATTAGTAGCATGTGCGCCACGTCATCCTGCTTTAGAATGTAAGTTGTCTCAACTTTATCAGGTTGCGCGAGCTTCGGTCAACTATGCCGGATTGAGCCGCGCCTAGACACGTGGCTGCTTTTGAGCAGTAGTCATTCAGATTATGCCTAGGCGCAACTAAAGATTTTGTCTGGATTGCGCCTAGACACAACTTACGAAGCGTACAGGACAGCTGTCTACCAACTCCCTTCGAGCAGCATAATTTATGGGATTCGAAAAGATTTTTCTCGTTCACTGTGGTGTCAGTTATCAGTGTTGTCAGGTAATAATGGTCATTAAGTGTCAGACGCCACGTAGATCTTGGCACAACAGGACTGGACGCAGTCTGATATGTTGCACAACCTGTTCAGCGGCGCAGTCTGTTCTCTGAGCTTTATATCAGTGGCACAACTTGATTTTTGGGGCGCAACTTGATCACTGATTAGTATGTTCAGGGCGCAACTTGATTTTTAGGCCCTATAAGATCCCCTTCAAAGTTTTCAAAACTTAAAAACGTTTCAAAGTTTTGAAATACTTTAAATTTATAAAAATTTTGACTGAGTCAAGTTACGCTAGTCAACAACCGATCATCATAATTAAATCTCTTTCTTGAAAACACAAAACCTCCTCTTTGTCTTTCCGAGTTTCATTGATGATTTTCGGTTTTCAATGAAGAATACGAAGAGTCAATTTGTTGATATATTGTAGTAGTTGATCTTTATGCTTTATTCTTCACTTCTATTCTTCAATGGCCCCCAAGAAGAAAGAGATGGAGACAAATGCTGACACTACAATCAAGTCCCCTGAAGTGGGACAGGATGTTGCGCCTACAACTTTTCTATTGGAGGCTGACCCATCGCTGAGAGCGACGAACTTTTTAGTCTGTTTTGGTCTAGACTCGACAGTCTCCAATTACTTGAATGGTGGGCCATCCTCCGAAAGGCGTGGTAATGCGGAGGGATCCTTAATCTGATGCGTCGCTCGAGGATCCGTAACATGCAAGAATTGGACGTCGCCCTTCGTCAGCCTGATGAAGGCAAGAACAAGAAATAATGTTTGGGCGTGCCAAAAAAAAATTCTATTCTCTTTTCTTGTGTCTTTGTCTGTAGGGGTCCACCCATCTTTATGCAAATGAAATCTAAAATTTCTGATATATTGTGCGGCTGTGACTTCGAATGGCGCACGTGGACGCATTCTTTTGGCTAATTCTTTGTTTACTGTTTCTTCTGAGGGACACATGGCAGTTGTCACACGGTTTTAGATGCCCATTTTTAGTTCTTTCCAGAAATAGACTCCTAGAATGACGCACCCGTCTTCGTCTTTCCTTCTATAAAAAGGACAACCAGAAACAAAAGAGTCATTCATACTTTCTCAAAACAAATGGCCTCTCACAAGGTCTTACTATTCATTAGTTCACTTGCGCCACTTTATCCCAATGTTATTCGTTTGCATGTTGTGCCTTAAAAAATTGGTAAGTCTCGAAGAAGAATCAATGGTATGAATATTCTTCTTTCGCACCACTTTTGAAGATAAGTATTGATCTGCATATTGTAGACACTGTTGATATGTGCTAACTATTTCTGAGAATAGGCGCACACTGTGATCCAGTACTTAGTCTCGATCATAGGCGCGTATTATTGACATACGCCAGTGTGATTGAGATATGCACCTATTGATCGGCGAGCGTTTTTGATGTGCGCCAGTTGATCAGTACACTTCGTTGGGATGCGCCGGTTTGATCAGCGCATAGTGCTGATATACGCCTGTTAATAGGCACAGTCTGCTGATATGTGCCTGTTGATAAGCGCACACTACTAAAAGTGTGCCTGTTGATAGGCACACACTGCTGATAGATTCTGCTAACTTTTCTTGTTTTGTTAATATTTGCAGGGATTCAGCTAGCAAGCTTCTTCAGGACTGGCATTGGTGATTTGGATGTTGCAGGGAGCATTATTCTGACACTCACATCAGACAGCTCATGTGGTTCTGACACTCAAATCAGACAGCTCAGGACTCTTCATGTTTAAGAAGGGTCTCCCTCAGATGGTAGGAAGAGCCTTTATACATGAGAGTTGGATGGTGGAGACGCAGAACTAGAAATTGTATCACAAGGGTGATTACGTTCCTAGTTCCCCTGGCGGGTTGTCTTCTCGCCACCAGTTGTATTGACAGCAGCTCATCTTTGGGCTGCTGTACTCTGTGGTTCTCCTCTCGATTTTCTGAGAGAGAAGACCAGAGTTGATTCCATTGTCTGGCTCGGTGCTTCAGGTCGAGACGACAAGGAATTGCCACCAACAAATAAGAAGATCCAAAGATGTAATAGACCTTCATGTTATATTTAGAATGAAAATCCGAGATGTAATAGATTTCCATTAAGATGTATCTATATTTTTAAAGAAGGAATAAAGAATAATTTTCTCTTCTTTTATGATCTGATTTTGATGTGGTGATAATGAAAATAGAATTAAGGAGAAATGTGGAGATAACAAGTTGTTTGACGTGGCTATTTGGAATTCAGATACATGGATTCTCATTATGATAAATGAATGAGTAATCAGTCACTTCGATTTTTAAGGAAGACATTGAATGAATGAATGGTCGTTCAAACTCTCGAAGAAGAAAATGAATGAATCAATCACGTCGGTTTCGAAGAAGGGATGATGAATGGTCAGTTATAAATGAATGAATCAGTTATAAATGAACGAACAGTTGTGCTTCTTTCCAAAAGTTGCATCAGTTCTTGAGGCCGATTATCTAGTTGTTTTGCCTATAAATAAAATAAAACTTTTATAGATATTGACAATCTCTTTCCCTTCTGTATGAAAATGTCTTCCAAAGATTTACTTGCTCCGAAGATCGAAGAAGAAACCGAGACGCCCCCTACTGAGCCTCCCGTGCCTTCTTGAAAAGAAAGGGGCGAAGGCTCAACTGTTCCTCCTGCACCAGGACAGGATTTGATCTCCAAGTTATTGGAACTGGGAAAACTGCCGAAGAAGAGGAATTGAGGATGGCTGTTTGTAAGTTTTTTGTGAGTTTAGGCAAAGAGGCGTTTGAACAATTGGCAAATTATGTATTTAATCATGAAGGATCGGGGCCCCCTCCCCGTCCTTAATATCATATAATTCTATTCTGCCTTCGAATAAAATAAACTTTTATATACATCATGTCTTTGGAATATTTTGCTTTTATACATAATATTTCTTGAGAAATTTGCCATTGATAGGCATCATAGCAACTCTGCCTTCCATATCTGTTAATTGATAGGCTCCATTGGAGAAGACTTTATTTACCACATATGGTCCTTCCTATTTTGCCTCGAACTTGTCTTTGCTCATATGTGTCATAGTCATAGGACGTCTGACTGTAAGAACCAACTCGCCTTCTTGAAATGTTCGTACTCTGACTTTGCGATTGAAAGCTTTTGAGATCTGGGCTTGATAAAGTTCAATATGTTGTTGAGCCAGTAACCTTTTCTTGTCGAGCGCCTCCAACTCTTGAAGCCGAAGACGATCATTATTTTCTGTAGTAAGTTCGTTAGCAATAGCGATCCTCAATGATGGAATTTGAATTTTCAGGGGTAGGACAGCTTCACATCCATATACTAGAGAAAAAGGTGTGCAACCTGTAGGATTACGGACAGTGGTGTGATATGCCCATAGATATTCTCCAAGTTTATCACTCCAATTACGTTTGTTAATAGAGACAAACTTTTTAAGGAGTTTGATAATGGTCTTGTTGAATGCTTCAGCCAACCCGTTAGCCACAGAATTATAGGCCGTAGAGGCAACATTATTGATTCTGTTGTTATCACAGAACCTATTAAACTTCTGGCTGATGAATTGCGGCCCATTATCATGGATGATTCGGCGAGGGACACCAAATCTATATATCATATGATGTTTGATAAAGTTGATGATACTACTCCTTTTAACTTCAGCTAAAGGTATAGCTTCTGCCCACTTGGAGAAATAATCGGTTATAGCTAAGATGAACCGATGTCCTTTAGATGAAGGAGGATTGATAGGGCCAATTATATCTATGTCCCAAGCTTCAAAAGGCCATGAGGCAGCAGTCGGATGAAGAAATTCCGATGGTTGGTGAATGAAATCTGCATGAATCTGACATGCACGGCATTTCCTTGCATAGTCAATAGCATCTGATACCATAGAGGGCCAGTAGTAACCCATACATCAGATACGATCCTGTAATTTAGGACCTGGCTGATGTGCTCCACAAACGCCATCATGAGCGTCACGTAATATCTGCTTTGCTTCGTCACCAGCGAGACATCTTAAAAGCAATCCATCAAAAGTTCTTCGATAGAGTGTTTTAGTAGTATGATTATAATAGAATCGAAGCGATCGACGACGGATACTTGTAGCTTCTTTAGGATCTTCTGGCAAGATATCATGCACTGCAAAATTAATGAAAGGTGCTCTCCAGTCCTTGCTAATATCATTGACCTCAGTTAGGTTGTTAAATTCAATGTTGTGGTTGTTTTCAACACAAAATAGTTCTCTATTAGAGATAACAACCATCTGTTGTCTTTTGACTGGAACTGCCAATACTGCAGCTAGGTTAGCTAAGGCATTAGCTTCTGTATTGCATGCCCGTCGTACATGTTCGATGAAAAATCCTTTGAACGAAGAAGATATCTTGGTTGCTGCTTCATGATATGGTACTAAATCTTGATGTCGGACTTCATATATGCCTCTAACCTAATTAACAATCATCTTAGAGTCGCCATATACTTTGAGATATTCAATACCCAGTTGTTTAGCCAATTAGAGTCCAATGAGCAAGGTATTGTATTCTGCCATATTGTTAGAGTATGATTCGTCTAAAGAATAAGCCCTTTGAATAGTTAATCCATCGGGTGAAACAAGAACAATTCCTACTCCAGCCACAAGGGTACCTCCAGGTCAAATTCTAGAAGCTCCATCAAAGAACAACCTCCAGGTAGGAAATTCTTCTGAGATCATATTTGATTCCAATGTTTCGTCCGAAATCTCATCATAGAGTTTAGATGTCTCAGGGACAGGATGAGCTGCTAAGAAGTCGGCAAGTGCTTGGCCTTTCACAGACTTTTGAGGAACATAAACCATATCATATTGTGCTAATAATATGGCCCATGTAGCAAGCCTAGAATTGAGTGTACTTGGCTTCTTCATTAAGACTCGAAGAGGATTTACCCGAGATATGACATGAATAGTTTGGCCTATGATGTAATGTCTTGTCTTCTGAACGGCAAACATTAAGGCTAAACATTCTTTCTCTACCGGACTATAACGATGTTCATCTCCAATCATCGTTCGGCTAAGATAGTAAATGGCTTGCTCATGGCCTTCCTTGTTCTTCTAAGCCAGCAAAGCTCCCAATGAATGATCCATTGTCCGGACATACATTAAGAAAGGTATTCCTGAGATCGGTGGTACAAGAACCGTGGACTCATTAAATACCGCTTTATATCGTCAAATGCTCATTGACATTCTTCCGTCCAAACGAAAGATATATCTTTCTTCATTAATTGAGTAAATAGTCTGCAATGTCCAGATAAATTCAAAATGAACCGCCTGATGTACGCAAGTCGACCTTGGAATCTTCGTAGCTCTTTTAGGTTGCATGGAGGACGCATCTCTTGAATGGCTTTGATCTTCTCGGGATCAACGTGTATACCCTTAGAGGTAATGACGAAGCCGAAAAAATTTCTACTAGAGACACCCAAGAAAGACTTGGTGGGGTTCATTTTGAGTTGATGTTGGCGCATTAGATTGAAGATAGTTCTTAAATCTTGAATGTGATCTTCCTTGAGATGACTTCTAACAGCAATATCGTCAATATAACATTCGACAGTCTTTCGCAGATGATCTCGAAAGATGGTACTCACAGCCCGCTGGTAAGTTGCACCTACGTTCTTAAGACCAAACGGTATGACCGTATAACAGTACACATCTCGAGGAGTACAAAATGAAGTATGTTTCTCATCTTCAGGATTCATCCGAATTTGATTATATCCAGAAAATCCATCCATGAAAGAAATTCGTTCGAATCCACATGTATTGTCGATCATGACATCAGTATTAGGAGAGGGAACTCGTCTTTAGGGCAAGCATCATTGAGATCCCGAAAGTCTATGCAAACTCGAACCTTTCCGGTCTTCTTCAGAACTGGTACAACGTTGGCTACCCAGACAGGATGTTGTTCTTCACTGATAAAACCGCAAGCTATAAGCTTTTTGACTTCATCATCAATTGCATCCAACATTTCAGGCTTGAATCGCCGTTGTTGTTGTTTGACCGGCTTGGCATTCGGCAGAATGTTAAGCTTGTGAGTTGTAATTTGAGGATCTAATCCCGGCATATCTTCATAACTCCAGGCGAAGACATCAATATATTCACGAATAAGATGAATTAATTCTTGTTTATCATCCTCTGGGAGATTTTTGCTAATGAATATTGGTCGTGATACACCCTCTTCTCCAATATCGATTTGGACAAGTTGATCTTCAGTAGGTGGTTCTCGTTGTTCGAAATAAAGTTCCCACTGATTGTCCATCTTTTGTGCCCAAGGGTCTACTTCAGGAGCTTCTTCAATGTCATCTTTATCTTCTTTCGAGAATTCGGTAGATACCATGTTAGAAGATACTGTTATCCGATGAACATGACCAATGCTGGTATCGAAATCCTACGAGATAGAATCAGAAGAATTAGATCGTTCTTCTTCATCAGATTCAGAAGGTTCTGGAGTCGGAAGAGGTGAAGCATAACCTAAGCCCCGCTTCGATTTACTGTGGTATTGTGGTGATTTTCCTGGAGTCCGCCTTCCTTCACCATTGTTGAGGCATGTTCTAAAATCATAGCCTATTTTACGGATGATGGCTTTGGATTGTGGACTATAGCGTCGTAATTGTAGCCTTCCTGTATCATCTCTATTATCATTATAGAGCACGATTTTTTGTTCCTCTCTTTTGTTGAAGAATATAGGCTTTTTATCTTTCTTTCGAGACGGTACTAAGAAGTATGACTCTTATATTGAATCCAATGATACCATATTTCGCAGAGATGATACGACTTCTATTGTAAGTGGTTTAAAGTTTTCTAGCATATCCAAATAACACTGAGTATAGAAAAAGACATCAGTATACTGCGAAGGAGATGCTTATTAATTTTTACACCATCATTTACAACAGGGACTTTAGCCTTAGCAGGCTTAGTCAGATTGATGACAAGAGGGGGAGAAGAAGAAGGAGAAGGAGAAGGGAGCTTCTTGCGACGAAGATCGATTACAAGCGCCTCAGAAGAGATGAGCTCTCTTTGTTCTTGACTATCACCCTTAGGCTGCTTCTCATGGGAAGGAAGATAGATAGTCAGTGGTTTGGAAGACTGAGGACATAAGGTGCGTCCTTTGACGGGAATCACCAGGGTATCATTTAGCACATTCTTCTATTTTTCATCCGTGTCCATTGCTAGTACCACGTTCATGAATTCTTCCTTGTACATGCAAAAATTGTTGCAATATGCTTCAACTCCTTTGAAAGGATTCAGATCTGCAACCTCTTTTTGGACTTTTCCATTACCATCCACATATTTGAATCATTGGTGGAGCGTAGAGGGTATAATATTGTGTTCATGGAGGAATGGCCTTCCCAACAAAGCGTTGTATGAGCCGTGATTATCAATAACATAGAAAGTTACCTTTGTACGAAGATTGCCAATTTGATGTTTTAGGCGTATCTTTCCCAAAGGTTCACTTCTTCCTTGATTGAACCCCAGGATGGTAGTGATAGTTGTAGAAAGGTTATGCATTGGGATTTTCAAAGCATCCAGTAAAGACTTCGGCATAATGCTAAGTGCGGACCCTGGATCAATCAGAATGTGATCGACTTTTATGGTGTCCACATACCCCGTGAAATAAAGAGGACGATCATGACGATTGTCTTCTAACAACATGTCATCTTGTGTAAAAGTGATATTGGGTATTAATTCAAATATACTATGACAATGTGCACAGCTGACTGGCTCCTTTTTAGGTTTTTAAGAAGAGTAAGACAAGCGTCAGCCTGCATCAAGGCTTCAGTTAACGTCTCTCGAGTCTCTTTTGAGAGACGTAAGAGTTCAAAGATTGACAATCTTGCTGGAGTATTGGCCAATTGAGCCAATATGTCAAAATTGTAAAACTTTTCAAGTCCAAGAGATGAGGACTTCTTTAGTGCTTTGCCAAAGCGAACAGGTTGCTTCCCTTTGTCTGCTGATGTTGGTTTAGGAGGAGGTGGTTCGACCACCGGTAAGGATGTGGATGGTGTATTTTCAACAGGAAAAGATGATGAAGGAGGAACATCAAGAACGGAGCAGAGTTCTCTTGATTTTCAGAATACTCCCGAAGATAGGGTTTCCCTGATCTAGTGTCCATTAGAATTTCTTCTTCTGTTACTGGTTCAAAGGATACCATATTGCAGTTCTTGGATTTAGATCTGGCATGCTTCTTTTGCTTAGAAGAGGAAGGTGTTTCAAATTCTGCTACCAGATCTGGGTGAATCCACATAATCTCTCCTCTGTCAGTTGACAGCGGAACAAGACCTTCATTTTGAGGAGGTGGGAGATTCACAATTTTAGGAGTAGTCCTTGGAATGGGGACAACACCATCTTGCACAAGTTGTGGTGGAAAATCACCGAATTATAGAGAAACTACATTAGCAGTCACCGTTTTCTCGTCCTGTTGCAGAGTAATTGCTCCAGAGTTGACCAACTCTTAAATTTTACCCTTGAGCACATAACATGCTCTGGTTGCATGCCCTATAAATCTGTGATAAACACAGTATTTAGGGTGATCAGTTTTACCCACTTCTTCTGGCCGTTTTGCTTCTGGAAGCTGAAGCTTATTGCTTTTGATCAAGCAATCGAAGATGCTTAAAGTATCATCTTCATCAAAAGAATACTCTTCTTTTGGACGAGTTGTCTTCTGTGGTGGTGCTGATGGAGTAGATGCCGTCTGAGTAACATTGACAGCCAGAGACTCCTTACCTTTAAGATTGATGGCCAATGTTTCTTTACTCTTGCGGTTATTCTGGTGATTACTACCACCGGGTGTAGAATATTCATCTTGGTTAGGATGAGTCATTTGGACTCCTAACTGCTTGAACTTTTCGGCACTGACCTCGGCTGCTTTGGCATTGACAATGAAAGAAGCCCATTCCTGGAATTATGTAGATCCTGTCCACATACTGATAATAGGCAACAAGTTTGATTTGCAAGTGTCTATTGTTACAGTAGATGGAGTTCCTAAAGGCATTTTGAGTGCCTTTCGACAGAATCTTTCAATGAAACTCTTTATGGATTTATTATGCCTCTGTTTAATCTTAATGAGGGCAGACATCGCCATATCGTTGACTCCTTCGTAGAATCGTTCCAAGAATATTTGCTTGAAACCAGCAAAAGAAGTGATGCAGCTATCAGGCAGGCTACGATACCAGTCGTATGCTGCGCCAGCTAAATAATCGACGAACACTCCAGTAAGGAGAGCATCATTTGGCTGTAATTGATCAATTATCACTTCAAAGTGATTGATGTACTGACTTGGAAAAGTGCTGCCATCAAACAACATGATGGTTAGGAGCTTATATTTAGGAGGAAATGGAACCTCCTTCCACTCTGTAGGATATGTTTGCTTTATGCCCAATCTTTGTAGGCCATCCTTCTATTTGAAGGCCTCAAACTGAGTGCGTAAAAGTTTCACAGCCTCATTTGCATCCCCTGATGTTTGAGAATTGGTGGGCTGATTAGAAGTATTTGGAGACAGAATAGCGTGATAATTACCACCCCCAGTACCAGACTGACTGGGATCAGCTTGAATTGGTACTGAAGCAACCTGGGGAGGCGGTACCCCCAGACTAACAGGTACGAAAGATGCTATAAGCTCTGGATTTGTAGCAGAGTTTATAACCGATGGCACTGTATGTTGAGCCACGATTATAGTATGCATGCTTGCGACCATCTCTGCCATGGTCTTTAATTTGTCTTCTAGTGCAGCAATTCGTTGTTCTTTATTGGCTGAACTAGAAGCATCTTGATCTTCCGTAACGGTATATGTCGTCACTTCTCTTACTGCTATTGATGAGATAGTTTTTTCAAAACATCCACTATCTGCATCAAACTCTGAGAAAGAGTCTTCTCCTACATGAGCGATAGGGAGATCTTCTTGATTAAAGACACCTTGGTTCAAATGTCGATTCCTCGATCTAGTGTATTGAAAGACACCTTCACTGGATGCATGGATCCCATCTAAGTATTGCTGACTAGGATTACGGGATGCATTACGTCTTGGACGTTTTTCACCCCCAGTGCCTTGAGAAGTCATGTTGATAGAAGTATATAATAGCTCATCTTCATCTTCTATTATATGTTCAGGAGTTGAAGCATAGTTCAGACGATCGAAGACAGATCGTTGAGCCGATTGGCAACAACAGTTGATGATGACTTCGTGAAGGCAGTGGCGATTTGAAGCGCAATTTGGAGGTGAGGGAGACATCCCTGTAATTTCCCATCTTTGTGTAAGACGTTGCCACAGATCAGTTACAACTACAGGACGAGAAAAAGTCGGAGGAACATATTCTTTAATGATGTTAGGAACATGTCTCATATTCTTCAGATGTTTAGTTCCCTGAGTGTACAAAGATGTACTCAACTCATTTGCATAGGTGGTTGGGTCTTTTTTTTCAAACTTTAGCTTTTTGTACATATTGGCCTTTGGCATAGGGTTCTTACGTTTCGCCAAAGTTGATATTGGTTGATGCCTATTGAGATGAGCGCGAAAATCTGAAAATTCTGCTCCAGGTGTCTTTGTTTGTGATACCCTCAATTTTCCATGCTTGGATCTTAAAATTTGCAAGGTTGGAAGATCTTGACCAGACCCCACAGGGGTAGGTAAGATACCTCTTTGGTCAGTATTCTTTCCAATATCAGAGATCCGAAGACCTCTGTTTAAAGGAATAGAATCTGACATATCTTCCTCTGAGTCATGGACCAGGGAAGTTTGAGAAAAGACCAAAGGGTGCTTTCCTTTATTTTGTAGAGGGTCAGCTAAGAAGCTTTTTTCTTTGTTATGTTGTGAGACCATTTTAGGCACAGATTGTGCCAATTAAGAAAGTGTCAAAGGACTCTTCCCTTTGTTCTATCTAGTGTTGGCACTAGAACATTGATTCTCCAAGTTCAGAACTTGAGAATTAGAAGAGGAAATAGCCAAAAGACTAGTTCCCTTGAGTTATGCCAGAGTAGCAGACTGTGCCTGAGGTGCTGATTGCTTGGGCTGCGCCATAGTCCTACGGGCTACTGATGGTGCCTTGGCAGCAACATGGGTAGACTGTACCTCAACAATGGCTTGAACAGGTTGCGCCTTGGCAGCAAAGAGTGGAGTAGACTGCGCATGGGCAGCAGGATGAATAGGTTGCGCACGGGCAACAGAAGCAAGCTGTGCCTGAGCCGCCGAGACAGATTGTGTTTGACCACTGAACACTCAGGTTGTGCCTGGGCAACAGTGACCATGGAAGATTTAGGAGCCCACACAGTCCTGTTCTTGGCAATAGCCGCTGTACGCTTGTTGCTCTTGGTGCTAATCATATCTTCATAGGCTGTCTGGTTGACTTGAACAACCAGAGTCTTCTACGTCTTGCTGATCGACGTAGCATCACATTGAGTTGTCACCTTCTCATCGGAGGAGAAAGTCGTCCCCAACAGAGTCGCCATTTTGTTTGCAAAAACAAAAAAAAATTTATTCCAAACTTGAAAAAGAATAGTACAAAAGTACAATGAATTCTGGGGAAGTACAACTGTAGGAATCTAATCAGAAGATGATCACTTTATCCCTTGGACTATGTGAATTTAAAGACTGTAGCCTCTGAAGAATGCAACAGCAATTTTATAAGAGTTCTTGATCTCTGTGCGTATGTATCTGATGATTTCACAATGATTGGAAACTCTATTTATAGAGTTCAAGAAATAACTGTTTTAGTAGTTATTCTGATGTGCGCGAGGCTGGATTGCGCCACATTGGGTTGCGCCAACCTCCTGTTGTGCCAACTTTTATTCAGTTGTTAAGTTGTGTACTAACTGTATTTAGACGCGTGGCATCATGTGATTGAGATGCGTGTGGTCGTGTACAGAATAGTAGACACGTCTTGAGAGATTAGTGGCATGTGCTCCACGTCATCCTACTTTAGAATGTAAGTTGTCTCAACTTCATCAGGTTGCACGAGCTTCGGTCAACTGTGCCTGATTGAGCTGCGGCTAGACACGTGGCAGCTTTTGAGTAGAAGTCATTCAGATTGCGCCTACGCGCAACTAAAGATTTTGTCTGGATTGCGCCTATGCTCTACTTACGAAACGTACAGGACAGTTGTCTATCAACTCCCCTCGAGCAGCACAATTCACGGGATTTGAAGAGATTTTCCTCGTTCACTGTGGTGTCAGTTGTCAGTGTTGTTAAGTAATCATGGTCATTAAGTGTCAGATGCCACGTAGATTTTGGCACAACAAGACTGGGTGCATTCTGATATGTGGCACAACACGTTCAGCGGTGCAGTCTGTTCTCTGAGCTTCATATCAGTGGCGCAACTTGATTTTTGGGGCACAACTTGATCACTGATTAGTATGTTCAGGACACAACTTGATTTTTAGGCCCTATAAAGGAAGGCGTCTGACTTTACAAAGGGTGAGTCGGGAACATTGCGAGTGAAGGGCAGGCTATGTGTACTGGATAACCCAGAACTCAAAAAGGAGATAATGTCAAAAGCACATTATGCAAAGTATTCCTTGCATCCTGGCAGCACAAAGATGTATAAGGACCTCTGCATTGTCTTTTGGTGGCACGGCATGAAGAGAGATGTTATACTCTTCGTGTCATAATGTATGGCCTGTCAGCAGGTAAAAGCTGAGCACCAGCGACCGGGTGGGGAGAGGCAGAACCTTACCATTCCAGAATGGAAATGCGATCACATCACTATAGACTTTGTTGTTGGGCTGTCGAAGACACCACGGAGGAACGATATCGTCTGGGTCATCGTCGATTGACTAACCAAGTCAGCATACTTTATTACAATTAAAGTCACTTGGAGCGTCGATCGTCTTGCTCAGATCTATCTTGATGAAATAGTACGGAATTTCAGTATCAATTGTCTCAGATCGGGATGGGCGATTCGTGTCACACTTCTGATGCAGTCTTCAGTCAGCAATGGGGACCAAGTTGAAATTTAGTTCAGCATATCATCCTCAGACCGATGGCCAAACAGAACGGGTGAATTAGATTCTCAAAAAAATGTTACGCCTCTATGCAATCGACTTGAAGTCAAGCAGGGACGTTCATCTACCGTTGGCCGAATTTGCATATAACAATAGCTATCAGTCCAGCATCCAAATAACGCCATATGAAGCCTTGTATGACTGGTAGTACAGATCGCCCATTTGCTGAGATGAAGTCGGGGAACGGCAGATACTCGGCCCGGAACTGGTAGAGCAGACCGTACAAAAAGTTAAGTTAATACGAGAGAGATTGAAGATAGCACAAAGTCGGCCGAAGAGCTACGCCGACACACACCGACGGGCCCTTGAATTTCTGGAGGGCGATCACGTGTTTCTGAAAGTCACGCCTATGTGAGGAGTCACGAGATTTGAAGCTAAAGGAAAGTTGAGTCCAAAATTTGTCGGTCCTTTCGAGATATTGAAGCGAGTCGCCCCAGTAGCTTACCAGATTGCATTGTCGCCAGCACTGTCGAATGTGCACAATATCTTCCACGTCTTTCAGTTAAGGAAGTACGTGCACGATCCGAGCCATGTAGTAGACTTTGGTCAGCTGAATCTGTAAGCAGACATATCGTATGTTGAAGTGCCTGTGCAAATCATGAAGCACAAGGATAAACTGCTTCGAAATCGTGCAATCCCTCTCGTTCGCGTGCTCTGGAAGAACCATACGGTCGAAGAGTCGACCTGGGAACTGAAGTCGGAGATGAGGAAAAAGTTTTCTTCTTTATTTTTCCTAGCGGTAGGTTCTTTTCTTAAGTTTTGAGGATGAAACTTTTTCTTAGTTTGTTATGGGGTAGTGCCCCGTCCCTATATCATGTCTCATTCTCCGTCCATGGGGTATGCAAGAAAGGAACACTGTCGCTATCGGTCGAACGGATATGATTGAATTAAGATCCTTTTTTCGTTATAGAAAGGCTTCTTCGGAATCAAGTCCCATATTCAGCGGGTTGCGCCTCAAGGATAGACTCTGCGGCTGAGTCCGGAGAGACCTCCCGTTGCTCTGTTTTTCACACCGCACTTGCATTGGTTTTGGCTTTGGCTTTCTCAATGCGTTTTCGTGAATGTTTTCATTAATGTTTTCATGGCTTGAGCTTCGAACTCGCATTTACATATCGAACTCCTTGAATAATACAGTATTCTAATCAGTTGCTTGTGCGATTTCAGGTAATCGCGTAGGCGACGTCTAGCACGACCAACCATTTCCTCACCTCAAGTAAGACTAAGGTGAGTGGTTGAACCTTCTTTCCTCGACCCTTTTTCTCTAATGTATTATCGATACCAACATATATTATGCTAAGCTGTAATTGCAACAAAATAAAGGCTTATTCCAATAAACTGTTGTACGACATTTCACGTATACGGACTATAGAACTGTTCATATGCTTGTTTATAATATGCTTTCCATCAAACTATGTTAAACAAAGAAAGAAAATGAATCAATGAACGTACAATACAAAATGACAAGGCGAGATACGTCGAATTTGGTTAAGTTTGCTATGAAACCTAGACCATGCTTGAATAACTAGTTTAGTCTAGCGCAGTCATGGACAACTTGTATACAAGGGCGTTTGTTTCCTCGAACGGTAACCCGAGACCATGGGACCGCTTCGGCCTAGGAGGAAACACGGTATAGCCGAGCTAGGTTTAAGCAACGGGTAATTCGGGGACTTGCAACGGAGCTCGCTACCTGCGTTGAAAGGACCACGTCTAACCAGGCTATGTCCAGGATGACTAGTTAATGCCAGTGACCTCCACATCATACACTTAATATGAATTGATATCAAAATGATAGGGAAGGCGTTGGCATGTTTTATGTGCACGGTACGTTCTGTCGTGGGTAAGTTCTAGCATTAATTTACCTTGTTTACGTTTCGTCAAACCGCTTGCATGAAACTGATTAGGATGGCTAGAAAGATCACTAAATATACTGCATGATTCACCTAAATTCTTAAAACAAATGAGAGCATAGAAACTAATTAGCCACTCGCCAGTACACGTTGATTGTACTGATCCTCTCTCTCTCTCTCTCTCTCTCTCTCTCTCTCTCTCTCTCTCTCTCTCTCTATAGGTGCTATAAATCAGGAGGAGCGTGCCGCGTGACTGAAGGCAGCGCTCGTGCATTTTGAAGCTTCGTCTGTGCGTGCGAAGCCTTGAAGAAATCTCATTTTGAAGACTCCGCGACTGTCCAAGCAGAGATATCTCGACTCTCCCCTATCCCAGGTGTCTGTATACTTTGGTTGTATAAAGGGGTGTGATGTATGGAACGGTTATCTCATCGATGTTCATTTTGTAATGGAGTCATTTTGTACGTCCGTACGGCACCTTTGTATCGAGTCTGTAATATGATGTTCATTATCAATAAAGCTCAAGTTTCTATATATAATGTGTTCAATTTACTCTGCGCCCTCTTCTTGATGTTGTGTTTCGGATAACTTTATGACTATGCCTTGTGCGATCGCAACTTAGGTTCGCACGGCATCACGTCCGGGGGACGATTATCGATTCTAGGGAATCGGGGCATGACACGGATCCCAGCATGCGGAGGTCCACTAGGGACATTTAAGAACCGGTCGTTTAGACGATTTACGTCTTGTTGACAGAAGGGCTCTTTCGACTTGTACCCAAACAAATCTCTACTTTTAAAACTTTAGGATTAAAGGGATTTGCAAAATCAATAACTATTTTCTTTTCCTAAAAATGAAATAATTGAATAATCCAAGACTAGTGATGTCACAAATGTATTGATTCACTAATGTTTATGAGAATGACCAATTTCTAAAATCACAAATGATTATAGCAATTTTGGTCCTATGAAGTAACAAATATTATTTAACCAACGATAATAAGTATGACAAATATTAAACAATTTCTTTAACAAAATCTAACTAAGATTTGTTTAACAAAATTCTACTTAAATGAGATCAATTATATAAGAACAATTGTCTAATAATAATTTAATGAATATTTTATTAAGAAATAATTTATGAAGCCAATGTTTAAATCGTAGCAATTTTATAAAGGCAATTGTATATAAATTGTTAAAAATTGAAAAGGACAAAATTGATAACAAATATAAGACTTAACAGTAGCAACTTGTTAATATATTTAACAGAAGAAGATTTTTAACAAATTTTAACTCTTATCAGTGGCAAGTTGTTGAAAATTTTAACAGAATCTTTGGAGACAATCTAACAAATTGACCAAAGTCTTTGTTGAGAAAGTTAACAGAAGTAAATATATTATTAATAGTAGCAATATTAAATGTACTGCTAACAAGTATGACAGTAGCAATATATTTCGTGTAATAGTATATTGTTAACAGTAGCAATATATTTCGTGTAATAGTATATTGTTAACAGTAGCAATATATTTCGTCTAATAGTATATTGTTAACAGTAGCAATATATTTCGACAGTAGCAATATACAGTTTAAGCAAAATAAAAGAATTAACTCTTATATTGTTGGAATTATTTCTTCTTCTTTTTTTGAAATCTGCAGTAAAAATAAAAATAGTAAACGTTACCGGCCTCCGGGAAAGTCGTGCACGTAGCACTGCCCTAAGAGATAATCCGGGTCTATGTGTAGACTTTATCTGTGTGCTCCTAGTGGTAAATTTTTTGCTCTACCGGTATCTCCTTGTCGCACACAAAGCAGAGAGTGATTCTTGTCTTAGCTCTGCCCAGAGCAAAAATGAAGAACAAACGAACTTGGAGGAGACGAAAATTTTAGAGAGTTTATGCAAGGAATTTTTTTGTGTACCAGGAGAATGAAAAGAGAGCTCAATATATAGGCTTCAAACTTTGTAATTGAAGACTAGATTAAAGGACACAATTTATGTTGGATAAAGACACAAATAAAACATTTTTATAATGTTTGTATTAATGAGAAAAGGTGGTCCAACGTTCAAATATTTATGGACTTAGAAACGGTCAAAAAATATAAAGAGAAGCAAAAAAAGATTTTTAGGGTCTCAGCCCGAACCCGAAGAGAAAATCGAATCGGCATTCAGCGCCCGCAGATATGGGCACGTACCTGTACCCGTTACGTGCCGAACCGAACCGGGCCGGGCGGCGGCAACAGCACGCGCGTGTGGCCCATAAGGCTCCCATATAATACTTTAATAAAGCACTAAGAAGTAAAGCAATATATACACTGTTAACCCCAACACCCTAACCGATGTGGGACTAAAGGAAAAAAGGAGAAAATTGGTTTTTGCTTCAAAGAGCAGTAGCAACACCAACAAAACTGGCCATTTTGTAGCAGTTCTTTGAAAGTCAGCTAAGATCTAGCGTTTGGTTGGCTTCAAATTTGTAGGCTGAAAGTGAATGAATAGACGTGTTGTAGTTCCTGTCCGGGGACTCTCCTTTGTTTTCCACTTTCAACCCATTTTGCTCTTAACTCCTTTGAAACTGTCCAATATTTTTTGTTAGAAATTTTCTATCATATAGAAGTTACAGCCACTGTATGCCACCACCACCACGTGTGACCACCACCCCAGCCATCGAGCCGACTACCGTCCCAACAACTGTGTGCGACCACTGCCCCTGCCACCACATGCGACCAGCACCACCGCCACCACCATGTGCGACCGTCAGTACCCCAGCCACAACCATTCCGTCGCCACCAACGCGTGGAAGTATTGGAGCCAAAAATATTTGACAGTAGAATTTGTGGAGAGAAGAGAGGGAGGAAGGGTAAACCCCTTTGGGCTACATGGATGAACAGGAGATACATTTTATCTTCCAACTTCTGGGTCGTCAACATAGATAATAACTTTTTGGTGCTATTCAAAACTCTCCTGAAAAATAGACATCGGTTGAAAAGTCTTCTTACCCGTGTGATCTGCAACGGTGCTAGCACCAATCTATGGATCCATGGATAGGCAAATCGAGTTGTATCGATCGATTGGGTTGGACAGCATTCGAAAATATAGGCACCCGAGAATCGATTCTAGTGCTGCTTGAAGACGGCCACTGAAAGCCCTCTATGAGGCGGTGGGACAAATGCTCGGACCGGCTATTCATCAAGTCTCGGTGGATAGAAGTGCTACTAAGGACTATTGGCACGTAGATGGGGTCCATGGTGGTGGCTTCGAGTTCAAAGTGGTCTATGAAGCTTGCCACCCTCTCCCAAAGAGTGAATGGTCGGAGTTCATATGGGTTAGAGGTGCTATGCCAAAGTTCAAGCTTAATATGTACAAGACAGTGATGGGTTGCTTGCTCACTATCGATAGATTTTGCCACTTTGGAAGTTCAGTTGGAACTCAGTTGTGTATCCTCTGTATGCAGAGTGAAAAAATTAATGCGCACTTGTTCTTTGAGTGTGAATTCAGTAAGGACATGGAGAGAACAACAACTCAAGCTTGGTAGGCCTTCTACAGGCTGCCATAATCTATTCCAGTTGATGCAGGCTTTATTTGCTTATCGCCACAAAGGGTCTGACTGGTATCGTATGGCTCGAATGAGATTAATATGTACGGTATGGCACATAAGAAGAGAGCGTAACAGGCGTATTTTTGAAAATTTGAGTTATACAAGTCAAGGTATTGTGTATAGTATTGAGTATGATGTGAATATCCAATTGGATATAGTAGGGAGAGGTGATCGTAGTTGATTAGTCTGGAGGGAAATTCCTTGTTTTGCAACATATTTTTTGCATATGTATAAAATTTTAAAATTTTCCTTTTCCAATATATATATATATATATATATATATATATATATATATATATATATATATAGCAAATGACCTCTAGCCTAGTGGTTAAGAGAGATACATGTGGCCCAAGTGGTCGGAGTTCGAGCCCCAGTGGCGAGTTCGCCATAATTACCCATTGCTTCAAAATAATAATAATAATAATATATATATATATATATGGAAATTGCTGAGAAACTCAATTTCGGGGTTGGTTTGTATGAAAAATCCATCCGCATGATGGGTTTTATGAAATGCCCAGAATTATATATTTTCACGTTAAATATTCCAAGATTCCTTTTAGATGCTCTGTATTTACAAAATTACCATCTTTATAATACTATAACTACTTTTCGCACAAACTCAGATTTTGATTGCAATTTTCGTCTTCTTCTTCTTCACGAGATATCTGAATTCCATTGCTCTCATCTTCAGCAGAGATCGCAAAGATCGTTCGTAGTTCACTGTGCTTTTCTTCAGTCGAACTCCGATCATCGCTCATCATCATCATCATCATCATCGTGGAGAGATTTGAAGTTTTTCGACGATTAGGTCACTTGTGGAAAGAAGATCTTCTTCTTTTCCATAAGAGTTAGCATCGTTTTGAAAGAAGAACGAAAACTCTTGAATTTTTGTTCCTAATAATTTTTTCCAAAAAAAACTAAAAATTGGTTTTAGGTTTCTGTCGACTGTTCTCCATCATTCTTCGTAATTTTAACACGGAGAATGACCATTCTTCGTATTAAAATGACGGAGAATGGCAATTCTCCGTGTTAAAATCATGGAGAATGACCATTCTCCATGCTAAAACTACGGAGAATGACCTTATCCATGTCAAAATGATGGAGAATGACCATTCTCCATGTCAAAATGACGGAAAATGACCATTCTCCGTGCTAAAACCACGGAGAATGGCCTTATCCATGTCAAAATAATAGAGAATGACCATTCTCCGTATCAAAATGACGGAGAATGACCATTCTCTGCGTTAAAATGACGGAGAATGGCTCCGTGATAAAATGACTGAGAATGGCCATTCTCTGTCATTTTAACACGGAAAATGGCCATTCTCATTGTTAAATTGATGGAGAATGGCCATTCTCCGTCATTTTAACACGGAGAATGGCTATTCTTTGTCAATTTAACAAGAACACTACCAAAATACACTCATTTAGCGATGGTTTTTTAGCGATGGACTTTTTCCGTCGGTATTAGCGACGGTTTCGTGGCCGCTCAGCGACTGATTTCCGACTATACGCATTTGCCATTTTTATTTTAATTTTAGGGGGAGGAAAGGTCGCACATCCGTCGCTAGACTGTCGGTGTTATAGCGACGGATTTACCGTCGTCGCTACATAGTCGATTATTTGGCGGGAATTGTGTAGGAAATTGGCGGGACATATTTTCGATGACTTAGCGACGGATATTCAGTCGGATAATCAATATTAGCGACTACCTGGCGACGGATTATTAGCAGTCGCGATTCCGTCGCTAAATTTACATTCCAGACTTAAATGAAAAGGCGGGGGGAACTTTTGGCATTCCCCCTAAATTCAATCTCTCTCCTCTCTCTCTCTCTCTTTCTCTCTCTCTGTCTCTCTCTTTTTCTTGCGCGGCTTCGGTGAACGGCGACGGCGTCCTCTCCTCTCTCTCTCCCGAAGGTAATCCCCTCTCTCTCTCTCTCTCTCTCTCTCGTCTCTCTCTCTGTGTCGCGGTGTCGACGTAGGGGCAGCGAGGACGGCGGGCTTGGGGACATTCGGGCTTGGGGCGGGGGCGTCGGGGGCTGGGCGGCTGGCTTGGGGCGGGAGCGTCGGGGGCTGGGCGGCCGGCTTGGGGCGGGAGCGTCGGGGACTGGGCGGCCGGCTTGGGGCGGGGGCGTCGGAGGCTGGGCGGCTGGCTTGGGGCGGGGGCGTCGGGGCATGGGCGGAGGGCTTGGGGCGGGGGCGGCGGGGCCTGGGCGGCGGGCTTGGGGCGGGGGCGTCGGGGGCTGGGCGGCGGGCTTTGGTCGGGGGCGGCGGGGGCTGGGCGGCGGGCTTGGGGCGGGGGCGTCGGGGGCTGGGCGGCGGGCTTGGGGCGGCGGGCTTTGGTCGGGGACGACGGGGGGCTTTGCTTATCAAATTCATCTAAGTTTATATATTGGCTAAATAATGTGTTATCCATATTGGGTGTTATCCATTAGTTTGGTGGTGTTTGGATTAGTAAATGTGAATATGGAGTTTGGGTTCATGGTGTATATGTTCACTGTGTCAAGGACAGTACGAGTTCTTCATCTGCATAAGTGTGTTTGGGTTCATGGTCTATAAATCTAAATGTGATATACATATATATGTGCCTATTATAATTAGCATGCAGGACGGCTTGGGGTGTAATGTTTGATTGTAGACATGGTAGGAATTATAGGTAATTAATGCTAGTGTGACTAGGCTAAGGTAGTGCTTGCTAGATAATATGGACACTCTAGTATCCTAACCAAGTTAATTTTAGACTAGATATTTAGGATATAGCTCCCATATCCTAGAAGTGGACTCTTACAATTTAGAAATAGGTAGATTGATTCAGTTTGGTATCGGTATCGCACTATCGGTATCGGTATCGGTATCGGTATCGCACTATCGGTCAAGGTTCACAATCGGTATCGGAATCGGTTTCGGACTATTCCTATGAGTATTGGTATCGGCGATATCGGTAGTATCGGCGGTATCGTATCGGAGTATCGGACTTTGGTATCGGAAAACAAATAATTATTAATAAATTATTTACATTTAAAAACATATATTTTATACATTTAGGCATAATTTTAAGTATTTCAGCGTTATTTCTTAGTAGTTTTGAAATTATATGAAATAGTAGTCACCCTTACCGATTGGTTTTGCCGAATTGACCGGAACAAAGACCCCCATAGTCGGTATCGGTCAATATTTGGTATCGATCGGTATCGGATCGGAACATGCCAAACCGTATCGGTATCGGCCGTATCGGATCGGTATCGGCCGATACTTTAAACCATGCTATCGGTATCGAACTATCGGTATCGGTATCGCACTATCGGTATTGCTATCACACTATCGGTATCGAACTATCGGTATCGAACTATCGGTATCGAACTATCGGCATCGATATCGGTATCGCACTATCGGTATCGGTATCGGTATCGCACTATCGGTATCGAACTATTAGTAACAACTGTATTTATATTTTTCTTTTCAAGAGCTAGAATACTAGCGGATCCACCAGTTACATGATTATATACTAATTCTGTTTAGTTTGTCTTACTATACAGATTTTTACATCTAATTTGTGATGGATCGTTATTTCGTTGATCGTACATGGATGTACAAATGACAACACGAGAGCAGAATAGGTGTGAGTGACGATTTTCAGGCAGACGTGGAAGTGTTTCTTAAGTATGCCATGAGCAAAGCTCAGTTTATGGACGGTAACAAAATCAAGTGTCCATGTCGTAATTGTCGCAATAGACGTTACGAAGAAGTGGTGAGTGTAAGAGATCATTTGACCCGTAAGGGTTTCGTACGTGATTACGGCCTGTAGTCATCGCAAGGTGAACTATATGCCGAAAGACAGGTTGCGAATGCTGCTACTTATGCTTTTGATGATAATGCTGCAGCGGATTTTGTCGTCGATGACGACGAATGCTCCGTTGATTATGGAGACGTGCAGAACCTTGCACGAGATATGGTGTACGACGCGGCAGGGCCTAATTTTGATCCGGAGGATCCTAATCCCGAGGCGAAGGAGTTCTATGATATGTTTCAGGATGCTAAAACTTCTTTATATCCTGGTTGTGATCCACATTCCGTACTGTCAGTGACGATGCGGTTGTTGAACATAAAGTCCGATTTTAACTTGCCACAAACTTGCTATGATCGGATTACACAACTAATGAAGGAGGTGTTACCGAAGGAATCAAAAGAGCTTCCAAAAAACTTCTACAAGTCGAAGATGATGGTCCGACAACTGGGACTGGGGTACGACAAGATAGATTGTTGTCGCAACGGATGCATATTGTACTACAAGGAGAACGAGGATGTAGAAAGTTGCCGCTTCTGTAATACGGATCGTTACAAGGAAGTCAGGGAAAAAGAAAAGTCAACTAGAAAACGACGTCCTTACAAGTATATGCATTACTTGTCGATCACGAAGCGCTTGCAGAGGATGTATATGTCTCAGAATACAGCAGAACACATGACGTGGCACAACGAAGAACGCACAAAGGACGATGGAGAATTGTCACATCCTTCGGATAGAGAGGCATGGAAATATTTTGATTTTTGCCATCCAGATTTTGCTGCAGAGCCCAGAAATGTACGCATGGGGCTATGTTCTGATGGATTTTGCCCCTTTCGGGCAGTCGGGATCTCAATACTCCTGCTGGCCGGTCATTCTGACCCCTTACAATCTGCCACCATGGATGTGTATGAAGACTCCTTATATGTTCTTGACTGCTATCATACCGGGTCCCAAAAATTTGACGAAGAATATCGATATATATTTACAGCCGTTGGTGGATGAGCTAAAAAAGCTATGGGAGATCGACGTCACAACGTATGATATTTCCAGGAAACAGAACTTTCAGATGAGAGCTTCACTGATGTGGACAATCAATTACTTTCCCGCATACGGTATGCTGTCGGGATGGAGTACTCACGGCACCCTGTCTTGTCCGATATGCATGCAAAATAGTAAGGCGTTCTGCCTTAAGCATGGAGGAAAAACTTCTTTCTTTGATTGTCATCGTCAATTTCTGCCTGCGAGTCATCCTTGGAGAAAGAACGAGGACGCATTCAGAGCTGGAAAATAAGAATTTTCTCATCCGCCTGCCAGGCAGTCGGGATACGATATTTGGGAAGATGTAAAGGATTTTCCCACTGTAATGGGAGATCCATCGAACAATCGTGTCGATGGGTTCGGACAAACCCATAACTGGACCAAACGGAGTATCTTCTGGGACTTGCCTTATTGGAAAGATAATCTTATAAGGCATAATCTTGATGTTATGCATATCGAAAAGAATATGTTCGATAATGTCTTCAATACCGTCATGGACATTAAAGGAAAGACGAAGGACAATCCAAAAGCAAGACAAGACATTGCCGAGATATGCAAGCGTCCTTATCTGAACTTGATACAAAGGGGAGCTGCTGGACAATTAAGTAAGCCGATAGCACAATACACATTGAGCAAGGAAGATAGATTAATAATCTGCAAGTGGGTATCTACTTTAAGATTTTTCGACGGCTATGTGTCGAATTTGTCTAGATGCGTTGACCTCAATGAACGCAAGCTAACGGAAATGAAGAGTCATGACTGCCACGTGTTTATGGAAAGATTACTGCCCATTGCTTTGAAAGAGTTGTTGCCTTCTGCTGTATGGGTTCCATTGGCCGAACTATCAATATTTTTTAGGGATATTTGTTCAACTAAGTGACTGTGCAACACATGGTTGAACTTGAGGAGAAGATTATCTTAACAATTTGCAAGTTGGAGAAAATATTTCCTCCTGGCTTCTTCGACAGCATGGAACATCTACCGATTCATCTAGCATACGAAGCCCGTGTCGGTACATCTGTTCATTATCGATGGATGTACCCATTTGAAAGGTACATAAATATCGATATAATTTAAGCTGAATTTCCATTTATTTTAAAATTTTTTCTTAATTCTCAAGATAATTTGTCTCTCTAGATACCTACACCATCTAAAGAAGAAAGTTGGCAACAAAGCTCATATAGAGGCTTCGATATGCGAAGCATATCTTATCGAAGAGGTTTCAAACTTCTGCTCCATTTATTTCGATACTCATGTTAAGACAAATCGAAATAGACCTCAAAGGAATGACGAGAACGTTGAGGATGGAGGAATATTCAATGTAAGGGGCAAGCCTGTTGGGGCTAGTAAAAGACGGTGGTTGACAGACGACGAGTATGATGCCGCTCACCGATATGTCTTGTTAAACTGTGACATACAAGAAGTGAGAGATTTGGAGAAGTAAGTCAGTACACTTGCACTCGTTATAATCTCGAATTTGATGAAGTAAGTGACTACACTTATATATTCTTATTTTCTCTAATAGTATATTTAGAGATGAAATCAAAATGAGGAGACCCGATATTACCGATGAGGGACTTCAAAGAGAGGTTGATTGTACATTTTTGTCATGATTTCGCAAATACGTAAGTAACTGTGATTATAATTGAGATTATTAATATATAATCTGAAACATTTAAATTATAAATATTTGTTTACAGGTTTTATTGCCTGAAATAACACTCACTCATGAGAGTGTTCGTTATCTGGCACTAGGACCGAAGAAGCAAATAAAGACTTGGCCAGGCTATGTTGTTAATGGCTTCAGGTTTAAGTCAACTCAGAATGCTATAAATGTCGAATTTATCAATGACGGCATCAATACCAAGGATTCCGGTGTTTGCATAAGAGGCACCGTCTATGACGACGAGCCGGACTTTGACTATTATGGAGTACTTCAGGATATTGTAGATTTACAATATACTGGCCCATATGATATGCATATTGTGATGTTCAAATGTGAGTGGTTCGATACGACACCAAATATCGGTTGGAGAATTGATAAACAATTTGGATTCGTCGATATAAATCATCGCAGGAGGTATAGAGGGTCCGATACATTTGCGATAGCAAATCAGGCTGTTCAAGTCTACTATACAAGCTACCCAAGGCGTCGTAGAGATCGATTTGACTGGTGGGCAGTATGCAAGATTAAATCTAGAAATACATTCAACGTTGGAGACCCAGCATACCAAGAGGACCAGATCGAAAAGTCCCAATACTTGGGACAACACTCAGATACAATGGATGTTGAAGATATTGTTGAGGAAAATAGAGGGGAGGAAGAGGTTGATACACAAGACTTAGCTGTCAACCAGGGGAGAAAGAGGCGTCTTGTCCCAAATTTTGAGGCAGAAGAAGAAGAAGAAGAAGAAGAAGAAGAAGAATTTGATGGGGATGAGGATACAGATGAAATCGACGATGAAGATAAGGATGAGGATGAGGATGAGGATGAGGAGGATGATGATGAAGACGAGGCCGAGGATGAGAACGAAGACGATGATTAGGTTAAATATTGTTGTATAGTAAAAACACTTCCAATTACGTGAATTAAGTTTGACCTCATAAAAGCAATTACGTGAATTCATGTTTTTTTCATTCGATTATTTACTTATTGCAGATGGCACTCCTAGTCTTTTTCGTCGCGGCGGCACTCGTCTCCCTACTGGTGGTATGTATATTTTAGTTTAGTTTTTTATATCCATTTACACTTTCATATTGTTAATTATGTTTATGTGTTCTATTTATAGGTCATGATGGCTGGCCGTGGTCGTGGTGCTGGTCGTGGTGGTGGTGGTGGTGGTGGTGGTGCGGGTCGTGGTCGTGGTCGTACTGGTGCTGGTGGTCGTGGTCGCATTCAGAGTTCCCGGGATGTGACCCCATCGAGCGAGCCCGACCCGAAGAGTACCCCGGGCACAGACGCATCCCGCCCTCGATTGACCACTTCATCGAGGCATCAGTCCGGATCTGCTAGCGGATCCGATCCGCTATCGGAACCACCAGCAGCGGATCCACCAGGGGATGCCCCAGTTACTGCACAGTGGGCCCCGGAGTACCCCCATACTCGGCTCCATCCGGTTACTAGGGAGTACATACGCGGACCCGCAGATCCTCCGACGGCACCAGAGAGGCCGAGAGGCGAGTTCCGACGAGAGCTATGGCCCGCGGGGACCTCGTAAGTAAATTTAAGTTAATTTATTAAATTTCTTTCATTTATTCAAGTTAATAATCCAGTCGTTTCTTCTTTGTAGATTTTTTCCGTTTAATGTTGGCAGGGCCCTTGGAGAAATTATCAGGGCTAACTTCCACGGTCCCTACCTCAACTTTATGTCGGTGCCCCCAAACGTGCAGTACGTCAACTCGACGAGTTGAGGGTATATATCTATATTTTTTGGTTAAGTCTATGTGATTCTTTAATCAACCATTTTGTAAATTACGTGATAATTGATTTTTTGTGTTAGAGAACGTACTGGTGGCCCCTCCACCGCGAGGAGGGGATCCGCAGGACCTACAGAAGCGCATGCTTGAAGAAGATACGGGATATAATTTATGACCTAAAAATGGGGCATACGAGGCCGAATTGGATCCGACAGGATTATTATGAGGACCTCTTAGGCATGATGGATAACCCTGCGTACAAGGAGAAATCAGAGAAGGCGAAGGTGAACCGATCTGCCGCGGGCCTTCATACGGGGGGATCAAGGTCTCACGCAGCGACACTTGCAGATCTGGTGAGCAACCGTAAATTTATTTCACTATCGAATTAGGTATTATTAATTAAATGAGTTAATTAGTTTCTACGCAAATTTCGTATGCAGGTCCAACGGGCGGTGAAGGAGGAAAGGGCGCCAGAATCGGTCACCATGCACGACGTCTTCCAGCATACGTACAAAAGACGGAAGGACGGGAGCTTCGTCGACGAGAGGGCCAAGGAGACTGATATAAGTACTTATGTTTATGAGATTAATGTTAGAATTAAAAGTATTCGGACTATAACTTAGGTAAACTTAGGATTCACACTTAACTTAGTGAAACATAGGATTTAGATTACAACTTAGGTAAATCTTATAATATAAACACATTCATTTGATAGGCTGTGTATCGTGAGGCCCTTAGTCAGACTCAGTTAACTGACACCGAGGATGTCGGTGAAACGACGCCCTTCCGGACGCCCTCTTCTTTGGCCGCTCGGAACGACTTGTTCGTAGATAACGTCGGCGGCTTTAAGAAAGGGTTCATGTACGGAGTCGGCTCCCTAGGGCCATTGCATTTGGCGACGCAGAGATTTCCACCGACACCGCCTCCTCCCGTGGCCCGGGTAGACGATGATGTTAGGTCGCAGCTTACGCAGCTGCACGAGGCGGTGTCGTCCTTGCGGGGGAAATTTGCCTCGCACTTTCCGCCTGCGTCTGCTGCTACCGGTCCGTCTACTGCCGGTCCGTCTGCTGCTGCCGGTACGTCTGCTGATGGTGCTCGTCCGTCTTCTACTGGTCCGTCGACTGCAGGTGTCGGTCCATCTTCCGTGGGCCATCTTTCTTTCAACCCTGAAGCCCCTGTGCTACCGCCTACGGCTGTGACGGCACTCCTGGATCTCATATCCGCAGAGCAGCTTCGCCGACTTTCGAGCACTGTCTACGACGCCTTGCCTCCGTACCTTGTGGAGGAGTATATGCGTCGGTCGAATACGGGAACGGACAATCGACCTCCTCCTTCTTAAAATGTTGTATTAAGAAAATTTGGATTATTTGTGAGAGCTTTGAACTAATTGTGCTATAATCGGCTTATAGCACCGGATATTATGTTACTCTTTAGGATAATTGATATTTATTTTCTATTAATTTGGTTTGGTCTGTGATTCTTGGATAATTGGTCGTATGTGTATATTTGGTCTATGTGATTCTTGGATAATTGGTGTGCATTATATATTTGGTCTGTGTGATTGTTGGATAATTGGTGTGCATTATATATTGGTTTGGTTTATGTATATATTTGTGAACAGGGAAAGTGCTGCAATTTTTTTCCCATAAAACCCAGTTAGCGACGGACTAGTGACCGTTTAGCGACGGATATTCCCAGTTGCCGACGGGTTTTCGACGGATAATCCGTCGCTATCTGGAGTTTTTAAACTGTTTCCAGGCAGCGACGGGTTATCGACGGATTATCCGTCGGCAACGTTCTGGTGGTATAAGCTTCGACGGAATAGCGACGGAATGGCCGTCGCCAGGGCGACTGATAATCAGCTGCTAATCAGTCGCTCTATATGGTGACGGCTTAGCGACGGAAAATCCGTCGACATGGTTCTGGAAATGCATGACATTTTCAGAACCATGGCGACGGATAATCAGTCAGCAATCCGTCGCTGTGGCGTCGCGGTAGCGACGGGTTAGCGACTACTATTCCGTCGCCATGGTGCTGGAAATGCCAAGCATTTCCAGAACCTGATCGACGGATAGTCCGTCAGAATACCGTCGCAAATCCGTCGTTAATTACCGACGGATTAGCGACGGAACGATACGATCTGATACGCTGTTACGACGGGTTACCGACGGAAATTTACGTCGCTATTGCCTACACAGTTCAATACTTAATAGTTGAAGTGGACGACAGTCCGTCGGAAATGCGTCGCTAATGCTTCGTATTGTGACGTCGAATATCCGTCGCTATTCCGTCATGTGACGACAACTTAGCGACGGAAGGTTATTAGCGACGAGCTGATTGTCGACGGATTTTTTTGGCCAATATCCATCGGCAATCGGTCGCTAATAGTAATTACCGTCGTCTTAGCGACGGATGTGGCCGTCGCTAAAACGATAAATTTTCGTAGTGGAAGAATGGCCATTCTCCGTGGTTTTAGCACGGAGAATGGCCATTCTTCGTGGTTTTAGCACGGAGAATGGCCATTCTCCGTGGTTTTAACACTGAGAATGGTCATTCTCCGTCATTCTAACACGGAGAATGGCTATTCTTTGTCAATTTAACAAGGAGAATGATAATTCTCTGTAATTTTAGCACGAAGAATGGCCATTCTCCGCGTTAAAATGACGGAGAATGATCATTCTCCTTGTTAAATTGACGGAGAATGGCCATTCTCCGTCATTTTAACACGGAGAATGGCTATTCTTCGTCAATTTAACGAAGAATGGCCATTCTCCGTCATTTTAACACGGAGAATGGCTATTCTTCGTCAATTTAACAAGAAAAATGGCCATTCTCCATGGTTTTAGCACGGAGAATGGCCATTCTTCGTGGTTTTAGCACGGAGAATCGTTATTCTCCGTGATATTACCACGGAGAATGATCATTCTCCTGTATTTTATGGCCAATTGAAACTTTGAAGGGCCATAACTTTTGACTGGGAGGTCGAAACGAGGTCCGGTTTGTCACAAAAGGAGCGTATTTTCGAGGAGCCGGAGATTAACAATTTTTTTGTTAGTCGGTCTTTCAAAATTTTAGAATCGCAAAAAAATGATGTTTGGACCTCCATTTTAACAGTTTTACCGTTTGTTCGTCTTTCCGAAATTTTTCGATGAGTTTTTGAAGTAAGGTTTGAAGATTTTGGAGGAGAAAACCTAGATTCGAAACTGAGCGGCGTATGAAATAAGAGAAAGTATTGATTTTTTTTTTTTTTTGAAGAGTAGGGTTCGGAGGTGTTTTCAATAAATTAGAAGGGCAAAAAGGTTATTCAGAACCCCCTTTATATATTTTTCGCTAATTCTGGACACACGATGAAATGTTATTTTGCGGTGGATTTTTCATAAAATATTTGTAATTTTTGGACATTTCATAAATTTTCCATATATATATATATATATATATATATATATATATATATATATATATATATATATATATATATATATATATATATATATTAGACATATATAAAAATATATATATTTTTTTTATATAAAACTTTTTTATATAAAATTTTTGCGGTGAATTTTCATAAAACTTTTATAATTTTTGGACATTTCATAAATTATATATATATATATATATATATATATATATATATATATATATATATATTCGTCTAATAAAATCAGATGTATATATGTATATATATATATATATATATATATATATATATATATATTCGTCTAATAAAATCAGATGTCGCCACTGTTTGTTTATTTTATCTAATCAGATTTTCATGTATTCACTTTCTTCAAAGATTCTTTCTCCATTGCCTTCATCCACTCGGTGTTATGTACTCCTCCACCAGATTCTAACGGTATGACTATCATCTCTTCCTCCTTGCAGAGTAGTCAATTTTCAAACTTCTCCTACTTTTGTGATCGTGATTTTATTCGGTGGTACAAACCACAAACTGAAATGATGATCACTAGGCATCCCGCAGTGGAAGTACTCAATTGGACTTTCCAACTCTACTTTTTTTTTATTTGGCATCCGAGAAAAAAAAATTATTTTTGCTATTTGGCACGTGCACGTACACGTACACAGTCTGTATAGGCACGCCGCCGAGGACGTCGGAGATGGCTGGCCAGAGCGGTAGGGGAGAAAAAGAGGGAGACATTGGCGGTCTCCGATGACGGCGACGGATAACCCGTTGGATCACGTCGGAGTAGTATGAGGAGTGTGTCGACGTCGACGAAGGAGCTGTCGAAGGATGGTCGGAGCAGGAGGGAGAAGAGGAAGTCAGCTCTGATTTTCAAGAAAAAATAATATATGACTACTTATAGAAAGAAAACAAGACTCCACCCAACCAAACGGGTAGGAAAGTGTCAAATTTATGGCTTAATTGCACTTTGCTACCCTCAACTATTACCATTTTTCAACTTTGTACCCTAAACTATTTTTTGTAACAATTTGGTACCCAGATGTTATTTTGGACTAAAATGTCCCTACCCCTACCCCTAACCCTCCCCCCTGTACGCTCCGGCCGCCCCCCCTGCTCACTCCGGCCCCCCACCCCCCCCCCCCCTGCTCGCTCCGGCCGCCCGCCCGCCCCCGCCTCTCCCCTAGGCCGCGGCAGCACGGGAGGAGGGGGGCTGGGGAGGGAGGGCGGGACGGGAGGCGGGGCAGGGGGTGGCCGAAGCTAGCAAGGGGGGGGGGGTGGGGGGGCGGGAGGGGGGGGGCGGAGCTAGCAGGGGGGGGGGGGGGCGGCCGAAGTGAGCAGGGGGGGCGGCCGGAGTGGGGAAGGGGGTGGAGGGAAGGAAGAGGGAAGGCATTTTCGGAATTTTTGAAAAATTAGGTATCAAGATGAAAAAAAATAATAGTTGAGGTACCAATTTGTTACGAAAAAAAGTTTATGGTATCAAGTTGAAAAGGCGGAATAGTTGAGGGTAGCAAAGTGCAATTAAGCCCAAATTTATTAATGACTTTCATACTGACCAAACACCTTTTTTAACTGTCAAATTCACGTTTTAATTGGCCTTTATGCAGATGTGACTTTGACACTTTAAGAGTTCATTTTTTTTTTTACATTATGCTATTTGTCTTCCAAAATATTTGGGTGATGTCATTTTCCATTATGTGATATCTGACATGACAGATGACATAATAGCTGACATGGCAAATTTTAATCCAAAAAATTAATTATCTAATTTTTTTTAATGTTAATGTTAATGTTAATATTAATAATAATATTAATGTTAATATTAATATTACTATTAATGTTAATATTAATGTTAATATTAATTTTAATTTTAATTTTAATTTTAATATCAATATTAATGTTAATGTTAATTTTAATGTTAAGGTTAATCTTAATGTTAATTATCATGTTAATTTATTAATTTACTATTAATTTTAATTTTGATATTAATTTTATTGTTAAATTTTGCCATGTCAGTTGCTATGTCAGCAACCATGTCATCTGCAACATAATGGGAGATGATATCACCCAAATTTTTGGAGCCAAATAGCATTTTTGTTTTTTTTTAACCACCAATACTGTGATGTTTGTTCACCTCCCTATCACATAGAAACATGTGGCAAATAAAATCACAAACCTATTTTAGAGAGTGTACAATACCACTCTTAAAGCAGTTTTATTTGTCACATGTCTCCATGTGATAGGGGTGAACAAACACTATTGTATTGGTGGGTGAACAAAAATGGACTCGACACTTTCATACTTTTAATGACTTTTTAATAGTGTCATATCAACTTGGACGTTAGTTAGCAGCTAATCTTGTGCCTTGTTAGCAATTCGGCAAACGAAAACAATTCAGAACAATAAAAATACGAATATAAATCGACTTAGTATAAATAAAATATGTTCAAAAATTCGGTCAAACATTCGGCGAAAAATAGAAAGATTGAGATTAGAAACTTCACGTTCTTAAATATATTGTCAAATTTGGTTAATTAAATAGATTCTCATCACGTATTTTGTGCCAAATTTTTCAATAATTTATATAAAATACGTTTAAAATTTCGTATGCTTAAAATTTATGTACACATTAAAAAAATTTTAAAAGTACGCAAGTATTATATGTTTCTGAAAAATATGAAAAAAATTACTTATAATACGAGTTTTATTCTGATGATTGCTAACAACAATTTTGTGACAATTTATAGTGGTACCGAGGGATGACTCGTACTCGGTCGTAGGACGGCTGTGAAGGTTGCTTCGTCAGCCACTTTTCGAATTTGCAACGGGTGCTAGTAGTTGCTACACCATGAAGAGTCAAACTAGGAGAGGTATTGATAGGTTTTATTTTTAAAAAAAACTTGCTTATTAATTCTTCTTAAGCTAATTAAATTGTTGGTGAACCATTGTGTCGAAATAAAAATACCAAAGCCCACTAGTCTTGCGTCACGCAACAAAAACTTAAATGTTAAAATAATGATTACAAAATATTTAATCGATGCATTTATCCCAAAGAACCTGTCCCTCACTAATTTCAAGTAGGAAGGCAGAAAATAACAATAAAATCGCTCAACACCCTTGTTAGCAATTCGGCAAACGAAAAAAATTCGGGACGACAAAAGTACGAGTATAAATCGGCTCAGTATAAATAAAATATGTTCAAAAATTCGGTCAAATATTCGAAAAATAAAAATATTGAGGTTAGAAACTTCACATTCTTAAATATGTTGTCAAATTTGGTTAATTAAACAGGTTCCAAGCACATTTTTTACCAATTTTTTAATAATTTATACAAAACACGTTTAAAACATCGCAAGCTTAAAATTTACGTACTGATTTGGATCTGTCAAAAGTACGCAAGTATTATACATTTATGAAAGATATAAAAAAATTCGTGTATAATACGAGTTTTATTTGGGTGACTGCTAACAAGGCTCATCACGTACATGACGTATGCAACAACGACCATGATTTTTCTCAACGGAGGAGACGGACAGGAGATTTTGTTCTTAAACTGTCTTGAAGAGCAAGTCTACAACCAAAGTACAAACATTCTCGTAAATTTGATTAACTGGTTTTTTTTTTTTTTTTTAAATCTACTCAATAAGCACTCACTAAAGATCAGTCCCTTCGCAGTTCGCTGGCTTGAATAAGCTAAGAAACCTAAATTTTGGTTTAGCAAATATCCTAAATTAGTCCGAGTTCAATCATGGTCGTCCATCCTTGATCCGACAGTCCAAAACAGTGTTGAAAATAACTCAAACTGTACAATATCTCATTGGGAGTCTGTAAGTATACCTCTATATTGTGGGAACATCCAAATGCTGTTGGAATTATTACCAGTTTTTGGTATACTGATAATATACAGTTGCTGTTATTTTTGCTCAAATTCCAACAATTTGTCTCACCACGATCCAAACTTGCCTAACCTTGTCGAATCGATGCTAATTAGGGGTGAGCATCGGTTCGGTTCGGTCCAAACCGAACCGATTTTAGAACAACCGAATAAAATCGAACCGATTTTATAACCAACCGAACCGAACCGATTTTTCACAGGAACCGAACCAAACCGCACCATATAAAATTTCGGTTCGGTTCGGTTTTTTTTTGGTTGGGCCGAATTTATTGATGGGTTGGATTTTTATAAAATCTCTTCAAAATCCTTTTTAAAAAAATTATTTGCCAAAAAATAACTACTAAAAGTAGCTCACACTATCTATAAATTTACACAGCAAGCTTTTCATCAAATGACAATCACATGATCGTTAAAATGTCAAAATATTATCAACATTCAAATTACCAACACAAATGTAAATACAACTTCATAGTTTACATAACATTATACATTTATATTTCATACTAAACAACTTTACAAATTAAAATTATAAATCATCAAAAATTAAAAAACAAAAATTAAAAAAAATCACAAAATCAAAGTCTTGCCCGGAGTAGAAGCAAAAAAAAATCCAATTGGAATTTTTTTTGCTTGTTTAGATCTGTCTTAGAGGAGATGTAGGTTGATCTAGTTATGATAACAGGCACATGGCTCCATGAATCATAATAGTAGATGGAACAAAAGTAAAAAACAAAACAAATAAAACACTCGAGCAGGACACACCACAACCGACTCACAAGAGGCACACTGCTGCCAGCGCCGCCGTGACCAGCCCCACCGGCCTAATCCCCGCCGACGTGCCCGCCTTATCCGACGCCTTCACGTCAGCCGCCCCCGGCGCCTTCGCAACCGATCCCTCCGGGGACCCCATTGGCGGAGCAAGCGGCGACAACGTGTTATGTTACATTTTGGAGGGCTCTGGAGAGACCGAGAGAGAGGGGGAGGTCTATGGAGAGACTCGAGAGAGCTAAGAGAGAGAGAGAGAGAGAGAGAGAGAGAGAGAGAGAGAGGAGGAGGAGGAAGGAGGAGGACGGCTAACCGGGTCGAGAGCTCCTCCCTCCTCCTCACCGGGCCGAGAGCTGGAGAAACCTTTTAGGGAGAAAGAATGGGAAAATGAGAGCGGCGGACTGAAAATGAAGAGAGAGAAAATGAATTAGGGTTTGACTCATATACATGAATGATGGGTACTTGTGTAATTGCATTATGAGTTCGGTTTTCGGTTCGGTTCAAAAACCGAAACCCAAAACCGAAAACCGACCCGTAAAACCGAAAATTTCAAATTGGAAACCGACAACCGAACCGCATGGGAAAAAAACCGAACCGCATCTCTATTTCGGTCCGGTTCGATCCGGTTTTCGGTTTTAAACCGTAAAATGCACACCCCTAATGCTAATTTCCAAACACGCACATTGATATTTCGTTTGTTTAGTTGCATAGTTTTCTATCACAAATTTTCAAATTGAGGGAACAAGTTTTTTAAATTGCAAAAAATATGAAACTTTTTCACTAATTATATAGAGAGGGATAAAACGCCAACTCTTTGGCGTTTTGGGATAAAACACCAACACTTTTGGCGTTTTGGGAGAAATTTGTTTGAAACGTAGAAAGAGTTTGCGTTCTTAGTTAATAATTATATAGATTGTTGATTTAGTTTAAGGCATCAATATAAAGCTTTTGAGGTTTCTCGCAAAGGTTGTGGGTTCAAATTCCACTAGCAACCTTTTCTTTTTTCCACATTATTTTTAAACAAAACAATTTGCAATATATTTTTTTACATTATTTCAAATAAAATACGACTACAAGATCCCAAAAATTTCAACTACAAATTCAAAAATTATATTTATATTATTTATATATTATAGTATTAATTTTCTTTTTCTTTTCACATTCTTTCTGATCAAGGACAACTACGAAATCCAAAATTTCAGAAAACAAAATATACACTATATATACACAAATTAATCTATTTAAAAACACACTATTTCTATAAATTTTTGACAAAATAATTTTATATATGTCCGGATTCTATTTTGGCTAGAAATAATGAGTTTTTTAATAATAATAATTTGTGTATATAGAGAGAAAGAAAATAAAAAATTGTGTATATAGACCGATAGTTTTTGTCAAATTTTTGGGGATAGAGAAAGTAAACTTTTATTTCTTATATATAACCAAAGAACATAATTTGTTCTTTCTCTATATATACACAAATTTGTGAAAGAAAATGTTCTTTGGTTTTATATAAACGTTTATTCTTTTAAATATGCACAAATTATGATTGTTTATTTTTTTCATATTATTTGTACCGAAGATAGAATTCTAATATATATATATATATATATATATATATATATATATATATATATATATATATATATATATATATATATATATATATAAAATATATATATATATATATATATATATATATATATATATATATATATATATACAAAAAACTTAAAAAGAAAAAAGAAAAAAGAAAAATAAGAATAGAAAATATAAACCATATAAATATAATTTTTAAGTTTTTTGTTTTGAAATTATTGGGTCTTTTAGTTGTCTTTTGTTTGAAAGAATGTAAAAAATATACTTTAGTTGTGTTTTGTTTGAAAAGAATGTGAAAAGAGAAAAAGTTGATAGTGTGATTTGAACCCACAACTTTGTGAGAAACCCAGAAACATTAAATTGATGGCTTAAACAAACTTATCCATCTAAACAATTGTTAACTAAGTAGAACGCCCGCTTCTCATGTTTTTTTTATCCAAAACGTCAATAAGAGTTGACGTATAGTTGGCGTTTTACCCCTCTCTTTATAATAGTGTATTTTTTTCTTCTGTTTATTGCAATTTAGAAAAACTTGTTCCCTCTATTCCTAGGACATAAGCATTTAGGTTTATCATTCTTTTTGAGTTTTTTTTTTCTTTCTAATTTTCCATCTCCATGTGTGTATAATGTTTGAAAACACTTAATTCTGCCTATGGCCTTAAGGCGCTAAGGCCCTCCTAGCCGTCGACTACTGTCTGCTTTTATGTGGGAAGTGTTGGTTGTATGTGGTGAGCAAAAGCTCAAGCACAGTACAACGAATAGTCCCACATCGGTCAAGTACGGGATTTTACTTGTGCTCATATTTCTTGTGCTTTCATTGCTTTATTGAAGTTTAGTGTGGGTGTCCCATGGGGCCACATGCGCGCTGCCTCCGCTTTCCGGCTCGGCTTGTGTAATGCTCACATCTGTGTGCGTCGAATACCAATTCAATTTTTTCGGGTTACAAATTTTTAAATTCCGTAACGTTCACTAATCAAATTCCGCCCAGGTTCAATTAACCATATGCTAAAAAACGTTTTGTAATGTTCATTTTAATTGACTCATTAATCTTCCATTATTCTCTTACGTTGGAAAAAGCCTATATATTGACCTCTTTTTCCATCTTCCAAAAACACTGAAAATTTTGTACAAAAACTCTCACCTACTCCGAAACGTTGTTGTTCTTCTTTCTTTTTGCTCTGGGCGGAGCTAAGTCGGGATCCCTCTCTCCAAGTCGTGTGCGGCAAGGAGATTCCGGTGGAGCGGGAATTTTACCAATAGGAGCGTTCGGATACTGTCTGTACATAGATCCGGACTATCTCTTAGAGCAGTGCTTCGTGCGCGACTTCTCCGGAGGCCGATAACTTTTAATTTATTTCTTTGGCTTAATTGCAACTTGATACCCTCAACTATTCCTGTTTTTCAACTTGATATCCTAAACTTTTTTACTCAACAACTTGATACCATCAACTATTTATTATTTTCAATCTGATACCCAAAATTTAAAAAAGGACAAAATTATCCCTCCCTTTTACTTTTTAGCAGAATAGTTTTTGGGTGGAGGGGTGTAGTTTTGAAATTATATTAGGGATATTTTCGTCCAATTTTATTTCAGGGTATCAAGTTGTTACAAAAAAAAGTTTAGGGTATCAATTTGAAAAATGGGAATAGTTGAGGGTATCAAGTTGCAATTAAGCCTATTTTTTTTTGTTGCAGATTTTAATCCGAAGAATTTGAAAAAAAATGGGAATAATTTAGCAAATGCCCCCATTCTAAATGTTGAAATTAGCATATACCCCCACTATTTTATTTATCTAACAATACCCCCATTTTTTGATATAAAATAATAAAAATTTAAGATATACCCCCACTCTTTTACATAGGAGTGGGGGTATTTGCTAAATAAAATAAATAGTGGGGGTATATGCTAGTTTTAACATTTGGAATGGGGGTATTTGCTAAATTATCCCAAAAAAATGTAACAGGAAGTACATGGTCTTTTGTTTCCCCACGTTTTCAACAATTTTCTGCAACACATCCCCATCTATTATATAATGGGAGCACATATTTTAGGTTTTTCTTCTGTCTTCCGTTTTTTTTGATGAACTGCTAGAGTTAATTTGAAACATTTCTAGAAGGCACACAAAGTCAACAAAAGAGAGAAAATACGTTATGCTACCTTCTTTAGCTAGTCTTCTGAAATTTTCAGTAAAATTATCTGAAATTTTGTAGCGTAAGTCTTCAAATTGGAGGTAGAAATTTAAACAAATAATAGATGTATTGATTTTTTTTAGAGCTCCCGACCAAGTTATATACAGATACTTAAACGTGCTGAGGACAAAACTGGATAACTAGATACTAGCTAACGTATATGACATTGCTAGTGAGATCTCGAGAACTATCTAAAGAGAAAAAATGCCACTCTTGTTTAGTTCGAATATTTTGAGTGGGAAGAATATTAATAAAAATATAATAGACATCAAAATATTCTTATGAACAGATGAATCATTTTTCTTATCATCAGATGCAACAAAGACTTGGATTTTTTTTTTCTTATCAACATATGCATTAATAAATTTTTCTTTTCATTTTGGTTATTTATCGACCTTAGAAGAAAAAAAAAAATCGCATGAACATAACATGCTGTTGAGAACTAACAAGGGATTTAGTCCCACATTGAAAAAATGTAGTACGAAGAGGAGCTACTCCCTATAAGTAGTGGAGTAGCCAATCAATAAAAATACAACAATTATTCTCTATATGGTATCAGAGCCATAACCACACAAAAAAAAATTCCCACCCCGTCCAAAGACAACCCCCCCTGCCCCGACGTCCCCCCTGCCCCGACGCCCACCCCCACCTGGCCCCGCCTCCGACGCCCCCCTGCCGCCGACAACACCCCCATTGCTGCCCCCCCCCCCCCCTCCGCCCCGCCCCCAAGCCGACGCCCCCCTGCCCCCGACGCCCACCCCCTGCCCACCGCCCCCCCTGCTGTCCCCGCCCCCCCCTTGCTGACCCCGACGCCCCGCCCCCCCTGCCCCCCCCCCCCCAACGACGCCACCCCCCCCCCCCCCGACGCCCCCCCTGCTCTCTTCCGACCACATCTGCGGCCGACCCCCCTCCCACAAACCCTAATTTGCGAGCGCCATTATGTGGACGATTATTCGAAGACGGATGGCTGTCAAATACTTTATTTGCATCTTCTGTTCCTAGATTACGTCCTCCGGAACTACAAATGCTTTATTTGTATTCCGTTCTCGAGCTACAAATTAGGATCTACATGCGTGCGCCAGTGTTGGCCACGTTAGCCGATTCGTAAGGTCTCTGTTGGAGACTTTACATAAAGACGAAGACGACGAAGCCGACGAAGACGACGAAGCCGACGAAGACGGCGACGACGACGAAGCCGACGAAGACGACGAAGCCGACGAAGACGGCGACGACGACGAAGCCGACGAAGACGACGACAACGACGACGACGAATCACAGTTGAAGACGCAATGGATTCGATCAGTGGTAAACTGACAGCAGAAGAGATGAAGGCCTTGGTTGATAATATTTTATCTAAAAGATTAACCGAGGCAACCCCACGTGTGATCCATACTGATGTGGATCCGTCACCCTACAAAATAGGGAAGCTGGACAAGCTGGAGACGAAGTTGGAAGGCACATCCAACTACTTAAAATGGTCACGGCAGGCACTGCGGACGCTCAAGGGACGAGGCTTGGTTGGCTACGTCAATGGCCAAACCAAGGCGCCAGATGATCCCTCCTCAAAGGAGTTTACTATTTGAAAAATTGTCAACAATGTTGTGGCTGGATGGTTGACAGCCTCCTTGATCGAACAGATGTCGGGCAATGTAGAGGCAATGGAGGCTGCTGTTGATATATGGCGGACTTTGAAGGGTACGTACTCAGGCTCCGGCAATCCTATGCGGGTATTCCAACTGCAGGATGAACTTGATAGGGTGGCCCAGGACGACCGTACCATCTCTGAGTACGCCGCACTGTTGAAAAAATACTGGTCTGATCTGGATCACTATGATCCTCTTGGGATGGAAGATGCACAAGTCGAACCAGCATTTGCAAAATATTTCTAAAAGTTCTTGGATTATATTTCGCGACAACGGATGATGAAGTTCTTGAAGGGTCTTAACCCTGCGTTTGAGCATTAAAGGACTGTACTCCTAGCACAGCCCATGCTTCCAACCTTGGAAGAAGCCATAGCTGCCATAGCACAAGAAGAGGCTCGATTGAAATTGATGTCCAACAAGGGCTCTTTCCAGGGAGAGCAAGCCGCTGTTGACAAGTCTGCCCTTGCCGCCTTCAATCAGCCTTCCTCTGTGGCCGTTGTTTGCCACAACTGTGGTGACTCAGGGCATTACATCAGATTTTGTCTAAAACCCCTGTCAAGTGATCGTGGACGGGGCCGCAGAGGACGTCGAGGTGGTAGAGGCGGTTATGTTGGAAGAAGGGAAAATTATTCTGGCGGCCACAAAGCAAATCTGGCGGAAGAAGGTGTCACGCCCCAGTTCCGGAATACGGGGACGTACACGGCCAGCTACACCGTATAAGGTACGAATACGCTATACGGTGATGACGTCTGTCCAGTCAGGTTGGGTATCCTAGCATGCAATCAATCTATGGCCTAAATCCGATCTCATATCCACAGGCAAATCACAATGAATCAACATCAAGAGAGATAATCATATGGAAAGCAGAGAATACTCATATGAAAATCAGGAATCTACAATACAGAATAATAATGTAGACAAGTATACCTTCCCACAGTTCCTAGCATGGTCTGGAACTGAAACACACCCTCCAAGTCAAGTTTGGAAGATCCACCGGGTCGGTCTCAGACAATCTGGGAACAATCCAGGGTTGGTCAGGCCAACCGCAGCAAGTACCAGAAAGGAAGGCTCAAGGACGGGCGAAGAAAACCAGCAGGATAAAATATGACAATGATAACATCTAAAAACAGTAAATAAAGGTAAGGGATCGTGCGGTACCAACGCACGATAACAATCCACAAGTATAGTGAAGCTAACACAATCACAATCTCCCTAGCATCCACTAACACCTGCATTGCCAGCTGGAAATCAATATCAGCTGGCTAGCAGGCAACAAGCTAAACAACACAGAAGGACAAGCGGCCACACAATGCCTACGGCTTGCTATTATTAGCTAACTAGGGTTATCACAGACCTAATTACTAACAAGATGCAATGAGACTTCAAAGTCCAGCTCCTGCTTGCTACTACCCGAATGGCCCCAGCAAAAGAAAAAGATAGATATAGCAGGCACACTGCAGTAAGATACATGTGCCCTAAAGAAGTGCCACACTCGACGGAGGGCTGGGAATGCGCTCATCTCGACGGATAGCAACAAATCCCTAGTATATATATAGATACATAGGGCCAGGGCCAGACAAGCAACAGGTCACTGGGAAGTCCCCATGAACTACATGATTAATCTAGTTATTAGCCTAGTCAGTTTCATTATGGATCCCTGACCGTGGTACTCAGGGATCCATGTCCTAGACATGATGCAAGACAAGACTGGACTGGTGGTTTATACAAGCACAATCAAGAGAAATCAACCACGGTGTCAAGACGGGGTCATGCCTAGCAAGTCAGGACTGGCTGTCGCAACAGCGGTCAAGAGTAAACATGTCATGTCAAGAGTACTAGTCAGGAGTGCGCCACCACGGGCCACTATCAAAAATCAAGAGTATACATGCCAGGTTTACTGTCAAGTCCAGAGTGCTAGTCAGGAGTGCACCTCTACGGGCCACTAATCAAGAATCAAGACAGGTCCAGGTCATCGTGTAATACCAGGAACAAGGTCAAACCTAACAGTCACAAGAAGTCACATGTCCAAATCGTGACATGGATATCAAGTCGGTTACAAGATCAAAATCTCCACTATAATAGTCTCTCAAGTACACATGGGAACCTACAACTCAAATCATCAAGTCGGTCCATCCACCAAATCAATCTAGCAAGGGTCTCCCATCCACGATGGGGTGAATATCACGTCAATAAAGACAACCACCAATACCAAGCTCATTCCCCTAACAATGCCAGGCCCTCTGACTCACAAGAATCCTCCAAGTCAATGATCACAAGCCACTAGAAAACAAGCCCCTCAACTACCAAGACACAGCAATCAAACCAGGTTCCCCAACTACCAGAATACATAAAGGTACCAGGTTTTTGGGCGTTTGGAAAGTCGAGTAAAAAAATCATATAATAATACCCTCGATATTCTCCTCGTTCCACAAAATATTCGAAATCACCAAAATCCAAGAATCCACATAGATCCACCAAGTCAATATCCCGAGATCATACTCTCCATAATACTCGATCCTCAGTCATATCCACAAGTCACAACTCCCAATACACAGGACAACTGTCAGCTCTATCTGACAGACTAGGACAACCCCTAGGATGAAGGGTCAGGGGACAAGAGTCCGGTAATAAATGCCGCCGGAAGTGGCAAGGATTATATGGACCGCTCTGGAGCAAATCTACAATCCTTAAACCAAACAAGGACCAGGGTTGCAGACCGTCTCCCGAGTGGAACCGCTCTTCTTACGCTATCCGACGGACAAGACAGATTAGGAGCTAGGCGACTGATCTAGTCTGGAGTCTACCTAGCAAGCAATGGGATCAGGTATACTATACCAAGGTGAACAGGCACGAGCCCAGTCCAGCAAACCAAAGGAATGGTTCTGCCCAATCCTTCGAACCAAATTCCCGATCGGGAATTTTGGAAGAATCCGGCAGAGTCTCCTATGTATTCTGGACAGGAGCTCCCAGCGAATTGGGGCTAAAACCACTCGGCGCAACCCACCGCAGAATCGCAGAATCGCAGGCTGAGAACACTAAGTCTCAGCTACCAGCAGCACTATGATGCGTACTGGGAACAAGTCGATAGCCGAGAACACTAAGTCTCGGCCTCCAGCAGCACTACGATGCGTACTGGAAAATCAATCGAACCCGAGACCACTAATGTCTCGGCCTCCAGCAGCACTACAATACGTACTGGGCGCCAAACCAACATGCATAATAATAAAATAACCGCCTCGCAGGGCGCATCACAACACATGCTCGTAATTCTAACCCAAGCGCAATCACAGCCACAAGAATAGTTTGCCAAGCCGTTACCCGACCGCGAGTCGGACACGGGGCATACAAGGACAATCCATACATGTGAGTCGTGCTCGTGTCCTCGGAGGTGTGGATGACCCATCCGAGTTGTCCGATACGGTCTATCCCGGTATTGGAACAAGTTATCCTAAGTTATCATCATGGCAGCTCTACTACTAGGCTACACTAATCATGGTTATACAATTTATAAGTACAAATTAATTAAATGTAATAAAATTCCAGGAGAGAGGGCAAGAGCCGTCGATGAGCAAGGAATACTTGCCTAGAGGGCTCGGCTAGGTAAGCAAGTCTTCGGCAGTCGCGATCCAAGCTAGCACGCCAATCGAGATCCTCAGAACACACAATAAATAATCATCAGCACCAAATAATAAAATAATAGAATAATCATAAGAGATGGCAGAAGGCTATACCGTACGGGTCCCGCAAACAGCGCAGGAATCTGGCACGGAAACCGAGGCACACGGACCGATACGGGCACGCAAATCGAGACGCGCACGTATATCGAGACGCGTACGAGAATCGAGAAAACACGAATATCGAGACGAACGAAAAACATAAACGTACACGTAAATCGAGACGTGCACATAAATCGAGGAAATCACGAATATCAAGATAGCGCACAAATTAATGCGACACGCACATCGAGACGGCACAAAGACCAATGCGGCACGCAAATCGGAGCGAACACGCAAATCGGTACGTGCACACAAATCGAGGCAACACAAGATACAATATGACATGCAAATCGATACGGCACGCAAATCGAGGCGCGCACACAAATCGATGCGGATACGGCACGCAAATCGAGGTGCGCACGCAAATCGAGGTACGCAAACCGAGACACAAGAAATGAGACAATCACGCAAACCAATGGGGCACGGTGCCCGAGGCAGCGCGGGGCTCGAGGCGTCCCGCTGCCCAAGGCAGCACGTGGGTCTAGGATGGCACGGAAAACGAGGCGGCACATAAATCTAGGCGCACACATCCCGAGAAGCACGAGGAACAAGGGAACACACGAATCAAGACTGCGCTGCTCGAGGCAGCACAGTGCACGGGGCAGCGCACCATTCAAGGCTGCACGCAACCCAAGGCATACGACCCAAGGACAGCGTGAAACCCGAGGCTGCACGCTGCTCGAGTAGCGCGGGTCCCAAGGGCGTCCCGCCGCTCGAGGCGGTGCTGGCCTGGGCGCAGCAACGGCACGGCGGTGGTGTTGGCCGCCGGGGAAAAAAGAAAAGGAAGGGGCGGAGGAGATCGGGGCTCACCGGGGCTCGGCCAGGTCGGGTCGGGGCTCCCAGCGGTGGAGGGAGGACGGCAGCGGCGGCGGCGTTCACGACGGAGGCAGCGCGACGGCCGAAGGGGAGATGAAGGGGCGGAGGGGCGCTGGTCGCCATCGGGGAGCTTCGCCAGGTCGAGGCGGCTCGCCGGCGACAGAGGAGAAGACAAAGAAGGAGGGACGAGGGCGGTGGAGCTCGGCCATGGCGACGGCGGTGCCGGTGGCGGCCATGGGGCTCGGCCAGGCGGAGGAGAAGGGAAGAGGGAGGAAAAGTGGTGGTGGCACTGAAGATGACGATGATGGTGGCAACGGTGGTCGCAGAGGAGGGGGCCGCGCTGGAGGGTGGTGGTCGCGGCTGGAGACGTGGGCGACCACGGCGAAGGTGGCGGATGGAGGTGGCAGTGGTGGGAGATGGTGGTGATGATGGCGGCTGGGGCGTGGCCGGAGGTCAGAGAGAAGAGAAGGAGATCGGGGGAGAGTGAGGAAGAGAAAGAGAGAAAATTTAGGGGAGGGGGCTGTCCTTTAGGGAAGGATGCGGCTGAGAGTGGGTGAGAGAGGGAGAGTATGGGTTGGGGTTAGGTTAGGGTTAGGTATAGAAAAAATTTAAGATGATAATAATAATAATAACAATGATATTAATAATAGTGGCAAGAATAATAAGGCGAACAAAATTCACCCTCAAGAAAATATCAATAAAATTTTAACAATACCCAAAAATCTTCCAAATACACAAATACAGTCATTCACGTATTTTGGAAAAATAGGGAGATGACAGAAGGGGGGCGAACATCACCTGGCTGAGTTAACCCCTCTTGAGAAGGAGTTCCTCGCGAGGTTACGCAGCACGAAGCTGGATTCGGACGGCAGTCATGGGGCGTCATCTTCCTCGGGGATCACATCACTTACTTTGCCCAGACCAGCACAGGTATTCCTGCGCGTGCTCTTGCGGCAGCTGTCCACCAACCAGGTTGGATTATGGACTCTGGGGCATCTCGCCATGTTACGGGGTCCCGCGGTAAGTTCCAGGACTATTCTTACCTACCGATGCCGGAGAGCATTCAGACTGCTGATGGTAACTCCAGTCCTGTCATGGGTAAAGGCACTATCGCATGCACCCCTTCTCTCACTCTCACCAATGTGTTACATGCTCCATCTTTTCCTGTCAATCTTCTTTCTATTAGTACCATTATTCTTGATCTTAACTGTAGAGTTTTCTTTGACATTCCTACGGTGACTTTTCAGGAGAAGGGGACAGGACGACGACTAGGGACTGGCACATGGCATAAGGGGCTGTGGTACTTGGACAGGACTGGACTGGACAACGCATTGGTATCTCTGGTAGCAGACACACCACCTGAAGATTCACGGTGCAGTGTAGAAGATGAATTGCTACTCCACCACCAGCGTGTCGGTCATTCGTCATTTAAAATTATTAGTCGAACGTATCCGTCCTTATAACAAAGGGCTAATAAAGAGAAGTTATTTTATAATGCATGTGAGTTGGATAAACATACCAGAAGCACGTATGTGAGTTCAGGACATCGAAGTTCAGCTGCATTTGATATGATACTTTCGGACGTATGGGGCCCTTGTCCTACAACCGGTATTAACGGTTTTCGATGGTTCGTCACTTTTATTGATTGTCATACTCGCGTGACATGGGTCTACCTGTCACGACCCGCACCCTAGAGTAAGGGCACGAGACGTGGGTACGTCCAGCCTACGCCGCAGTATCGGCGGTAGAACGTTGTCCTAGGTCAAACATATAACAATATAAAGGTACATGTACAATATATACACTCCGAATGGAGGTGACATAGCAATACAGTCTTAATCACATCTAAGGTAGAGCATGATAAAGATAGATAAAACATAAAATCTGAAAGAGATACATCAGAGAGAAGTCTAAGTGTCTAAGATACACAAACCCAGAAATACATCTCAAAGCTCAAAATACAGTAATCCATAAAGTGAATACAACTCAAGACAACTGAAATAACTATATACACAACCTCTACTGTGTCTCCTCTAGGCTAGCAGGCAACCTCCAAGCTATCTGTAAAATTTATTAACAGGTCCAGTCAGGACAGGAGCGAGTACAGTACATCTCAACAAATCATAGCAGGTCAGGATATATAATCATGCTAGAGAGTAATATACAAGATACAGAAAGAAATACATGATAAAAAGAGAGAGACTGTAAATAAATAGCTACAGTATATAAAGAACTAATAGTGCTAGTGATTCAGAGCACAAGATGGTTATGTAGACGGCACGATGTTGTACACGAGTAATCTACAGAGGTTTTACACGAGTAATCTACTGAGGTTGTACACGAGTAATCTACTGGATTGAATACATAACCACTTCTACTCCCCCCGCCCCAATCAATACACAAGGATCTAGTTAAGTTATGTTATTATACACGAAGGTCATATGAATACATGATTATACACGATTTCACACGTTTCGTACATGAATGTCACAAATACAAAGAGTACACGATGTTCACGATAAAGTACACGAACACGAATACCCGATGTATCCGCTAAGGGGATAACATCGCACAACAAGATCCATATAGTACTAATCCGTGTTTCTAACGTGTCAGCATCATGTAAAGTAATCTAAAGCAGGAAATATACTCCTAATGCAGGATATGAAATGATCAGAGAATGTACTCGCCTGATAACCTGAACAGCTGATAGATATAGAGGTCCAACTGAAGCCACAGAGTCCTATTTAAAGCAATACAGGTTACAAGGTGTTCAAGTTGTAATAAATGAATCTCTACAAGCAATCTATATTATCCTAGGTTCTTCAAAGTCAAATCAATTCTAGGTCAACTCTGGTCAACAATCTAGTCAAACTAGGTTAAGTATTGACTTACAGTTTACTTTTGGTCAACTGGTCAACTCTGGTCAAACAGGGTCAATTCTAGTCTAATTATTAAAGATATAAAGTGTACTTCGTTATTCGTACGTCGAAACTTACGACACGCAAATCGAGATAAGATGATCAACGGTAAAGTTGATAATCTTATTATAGTGATCCACGTGTCCATCTTGTCAATTTCAGCGATGTGAGATCACTGGAATTGACTGAGCTCAGTTTCGTTGTACCAATCCCGAAATACGAACATTATAAGAATTAATTATTAATTAATTATAAAAAGGTTAAACTCAGAGAAATTATCAACAAACATTGTCGGACAATAAAATAAACATAGCCAACGTGTCCAGAATGGTCAAATTAGTTAGGATAGCCTACCCATCGGTCCAATTTGGACACAGGGGCAAAAAGGTAATTTCGGGTCAAAACGGTATCCGTGTCGAGCCGTTTTGTACCGAAAAACGTGCAAGAAAACAAGTCTACAAAACATAACAAATTATATGTCCACGAAACCAGAATGACGATACGAACCCAACGGTATATCCAGAATTGGATTCCATTGACCCGATCTCAATTTGGTCAGTTGACCAGAACTTAGAATTTCGGTTTGCACGAAAATGCGTGTCAGAGCCATCGTTCTCAAAACTCAGCAAACTACATGTCAACGAGTCTAGAATAATGATACGAACTCAACGGTATATCCAGAATTGGATTCCGTTGACCTGATCTCAATTTGGTCCGTTGACCAGAACTTGGAATTTCGGTTTACACGGAAATGCGTACCGGAGCCATCGTTCTCAAAACTCAGCAAACTACATGTCAACGAGTCCAGAATGACGATACGAACTCAACGGTATATCCGAAATTGGATTTCGATGAACCGATCTCAAAATGATCCGTTGACCCGGATATTGGTATCCGACTTGCACCGAAATGCGTGCCGGATCCAATGTCCACAAAAACCTAGCAAATTATTTGTCAACGAGTCCAGAATGACGATACGAACTCAACGGTATATCCAGAATTGGATTCCGTTGAGCCGACGTCAAAAAGTCCCGTTGACCCGGACTGTGGGACCCACTTTGCACCGAAATACATACCAGGGCCCACGTCCTCCAAATCTAACAAATTTTATATGAAAACATGCCAGAACGAGGGCACGAGTCTACTGGTGGTGTCAAAAATAAAATCTAGAGTCCCGTGTTCAAAAATGGAATTTTACAAGTTAAAAATTACGAATTCGGATAGCCAACTTTGACGTCGAATTCAACCAATCAAACAAGCTCACAATGAAACGAAACTGGAGGGTAGTAAGAGGGTTATACCAGCTTCGCACCGGAACTAGTAGTACGCCAAAATGAGCTGCGATGGAGGAGATACAAGCTGACGAAGTTGACTCCGCGAAACTGTCCAAATTTAATACAATTTAAACGGTCAACTTGGTGGCCGGTTTTGATGTATCAAACGATAAAATCAACGGATGAAATTTGACAGGAGTGAAGGTAGATATACCGAGATTGTGACGGAGCGAAGAAATCACCGATCCAACGGTCGAATTTTCGGCAAAATATGTGCAAAGTTGCTGCGACGGAACGTAAATTCTGGATCGATCCCGCGCGCGTCACGACGGAACTTCGTGCGAAACGCACGAATCGCCTTGACGGTGCGTCCAGGAGGACGGTAGCTGCCATGGGGCCTACCCCAGGGGTGCGTTCGGCCATGTGGGGGTCGGCCATGCCGACCCCGGCGGCCACGCCGGCGGCGGGGCGCCCGAACGTGCGCGGCCAAGTGTGTTTTCCGGCCGGTTCGTGCGCAAAGCAGCTGCTGTGCTGCTGCGGGAGGCTGCACAGCTGCGAGCGGGGGACGACCTGGCTGGGCACGACGAAGGCGAGGCGGGGGCGGCGTGTCACACCCCGATCCGGGAAATCGCTCGTCCTCGCTAGATTTTACCCGAATCATCGTCCTCGCTGGGACTTGATGCCGTACGAGCCTGGAGTTGTGCTCGTGCAAGACAAGATAAGAAGTTCACATAGAACTATCTCAATTTGATAACATAAGCAGCGGAAGGAAAAATAGAGTATACAATAAGAATCTCTTTTTATTCATAATGAACTGAAGGTTACAAAGGCTCTGAATAGCCCAACATATATGCCAATTTGGCTACAACGCTCATGATCTCTCTAGCTCACAAAGGATTACATTGTTCCATACATTATGTCTCTTTATAGCCACCAAGTAGTCTTCGGCCGAACATCTCCATGTCGCAAGTCCGAACGCATATGCAGAAGCTCCTCTTGAACGCCAAGGACTCCATACCTCGGCACGTCCAAGCCAAGCTCCGCCCTGAACCGATCATAACCTGACCTGTACATAAACTAGTGGGAGATTAGTGCTTTCGTCCTCGCTTCGCACTGATCAAGGCCCGCTCGCACCCATACCAAACACTAAATCATTTAGTGGAACATGCATCATTATTGGTGATCTTTCTACTTAGCCTTAGGATCAGTTTCATAGCAATACTTAAACATAGCACATTATCATAAATGTGTCTCATATCCCGTGTTCCTGCAACAGATACAGTTAGGCATAATATGAACGTAAACATAGTGTTCGTGCTCATCTCCGTCCCATATTGCCTAGCCTGCGCGGGTTAGAACTTAACATAGAATCATATCATTCACGCAACAGCCAACCATAAACTTAGACCATCCATAAGGGTCGCAGGCCCTGCGCCTGCACCCGACTCTCATCTCAGCCCATCGGCCCTATCTATATGAAGGTCACGGTGTTTCGCACCATAATGGACTTGGCATCTCTTATGTGTAAGCCTACAATCGCTTCGATACGGGTTGCTAGCCCAGTATCCGAAGGATCCCAAACTTACGGATATCATAGCTTATCACAACACTGGACGGTCGTAATCCGTCCAAATGTTGTGCACCATAAATACCACACATAATTCCTTCCTAGGCCGAACGGTTCCGGCGTCCCGGCGTAACCGTTCGAGGGAAGCCGCACCCGTGCACGGGCCATCCGAGTCCATTGACCATGCAATACGTACCATAGCATACAAGTCATATCGTCCAACCAATCTCGTATTCCATAAACATAGTCTCGCACCATAATCATATTCGCGTCTCATAAACATAATCCACCATTCATATGGGGAGCTCCGTCGGCGTTATGCCCCAACACATCTATATTGATGCACGACGTCCAACGGCTTAGTCATCTCGTACTCATATTCAATGTATACCATTCGTAAGTCATTCACATAGCCTAGTTCCGTAGTTACTTAGTCTTTTCGTAGCATAAGTGCCCGAGGGCACGCTCAGCGCCGTAATCCATGTTCTACGTCTAGTGTTCAATGTTCTCGGAGCCGTGCACATGATGCATATCTCATATTGTCTTTCAATGTTCTAGCATCACCGCCCTACCGCGACTCGTACACTTGATGCACGTCGCTTCAATTGTTCGATTGTTCAATGTTCTACCTTAATGTTCAACACATAATTAGACCTTTCGTCACCGAGTCACGCTCGCTAACTCGATAACATATTATGCATACAACGATATCTCTTATTAGACGTGAAGGAATAGGGAGAGAGAGTCAAGAACCCGCCCACCTTAAGCCGATATGCCTTGCCGTCTCGCCGATTGAAGCGTCTCGCTTCCATAACTCGATCGCATAGCTAACTCTCGGACTTAGCCATTCCTTTGAACTACTCGGTTGATTTGGCCTATCGCGCCCATACCACGTTCCGTAATCCAGCATAAAGGCATAGCTTGCACACCAGATCAACCAACATTAGCACTTGCTCAACGAAACTTATTCTTTGCATCGATTCGATTCATAGATTCTAACCGACTCAAAGCTTACCTTTGGCCAACGTAACACTTACATCGATTCGCATCGATACTTCATCGGGTCAACGCAACTCTTCGAGTCAACGAATCATCATAATGTACCGAGCGGAGCGGGGCATTACATAATATACCACTCAAAACAAGGTTCGTCCTCGAACCGAAACCAACACTTATTCCAAGTGCCTCGCATAGATCGCTTCACAATCTCGTGCTACTATCGTTGAATCACACAACTTAGTTTGGATCATACACATATTTTAGGCATCCCACCAATATATGCATTTCAGCCAAGCTCAGTTGTAGGATATCGGAACAAACTAATATGCTCAACTTTTAAATCCTCAAGCACCCATCGTTCCATTCTCGACTTAGTCAAATCTTAGCACATATTTCTAGAGTCCTGCTCGCAAACATCTTCGCATATAACTTGATCCAAACCATAACTTCGATCTCATAAGTTTCTCGACGGCCATCTAACGCATGCATTGCATTATGCCGTTGCGCATCCAATCGCAACAATTCTCCACAATGCCTATTCGCCCAATCGTTTCCTATCTCTCGTATAACTCGAGTCCTTCATCCAATCATTCATAACATTTGGCCTTAACGACATGGACTAAGTTCGACATATCATAAATTCCTTGTCTACAATCCGTACTAAGTCTCGCACACAATTATCTCAACACGATCCACGTTCTCGAACTGCCTATGCATCGCGTCTGGGCTACCCCCGCTAGGTAACTTATCCAGACATCATGCTTAATCTCTCCCGACACAAGAGGTCAACTTGAGTCTACGATGCTCAAAGGCAACAATCTTTCCGACCCAAGGTCTCTTACGATACGCCTATCTTCGATACTCGACCGAGTACGAATCCTTACTCAATTCTCAAATCAATCCTGACCCGTTCGTTTCGTAATATCGATGGTGCGCTCAACACACATCTCCTAACCGTTACTCAAACCGATCTACGACACAACTCTTAGGGTCATTCTATTATTCGTCGCTCTCGCGTATTACAGAATCTTTGCAATTGCCTTACCGCATCACCATACTAGGCACGTTTCTCAACATATACTCGATCATCGACTATCCAAGTCTATCTGTATATCCATTCGATCGATCATAAACTTCCTAACCATATCGATCTAGTCGAAGGCTACTCGCTAACTTACGAAACACGATACTCACTCGCTTAGACTTATCATCCACATGCACTACCTCATTTTTTTATCCTCGACAAAATTTCCTTATGCGACTTCTTTAGGGTCATCCTATGGGACTTCAATATTCACTTGATTTGGCAGTCAAGTCTTCTAGGGTCATCTGTCCCGAAACTACGCTCGATAATTGAAGATCATCAACGAGGGACAGTTACAACGAACCATGCTATGTCCTATCGTGGAGCCAAATCAATTCACGACACTTCCTATGGGACTTTACCCAATCCGACATACTTTACAAATCTGCAATTTATCTATCCCCAGCACAACTGATGCGTCGTTAACTATTTGAATCATTTATGCACATTGCATGCCATTACTACTCGAATCACTCATATATTACCGTCGACTATCCTTGCCAGTCATATGATATCTACTCGCCTCAAGTCCGAGTTTACCTATTCGTGATCATAGCTCGACACATTCTGTACTCATCAAAACCATCCTCGAATAACTTTCGCATCAAACCACAAGTCTAATCCGATTTTGCCATGCCTGGTAAGTTTGATCATCCCTGCTGTATGAATCACCATACCAGCGCTCACGCGGGATGATCGCCCTAATTTGGCGTGATGCATGTGCGATGCTGGAGTTGCACTCGCATAAGACAAGAATGTCAACATAGTGGTTATCAACGAATCAATCCAGACACTTTCGATTTCATCCGAGTAACATCCGTCCACTCTTAAATTTTCCGAAGCACTCCTACTATTATCATCTCAATTACCATAACTTAACTTGCATCTTATTCATCCAACAACAATGCTCAACATAATTTTCGTTCATTCGATCAGAGTATCCCCGAGTTATTGCATATCGTCTTTGATACGCCTCAATACCATCGTCGATATGCATAACTTGAACATCTTCCTTTCTCATAAGCTCAAACCCGTTGCAATCATTGCCATTATCCGAACTCGAATACGAATCAAGTCTCGCACTTATCAAGATCCATTCCGTTATAATTATCTATCATCTTCACGACATAATTTCCAATTCGCATATCCATTCTCACATCCCTAACTCGTACTTCCAAATCGTGCTATTCGACTCATCGTACTAACCCAAATTCGTTCGCACGATTTCTCCGTGCCTACTCAATTCGTTTCGAAGAAGTCTCCGTACTAACTCAACATCAGTTCGACCGGGTCGACTATTTCCTCCACGTAACATTCCTTCGCTATGCTCAACTTATCGTTCGACTTATACTTAGCGAATCCTCGTCCGACGTATCATCCATAGGTATGACTTCGCACATAATCGTTCAACTCACTTCCTCAAGGCATACTTGCATCGACTTCTATCAAGTCATTCCCACTCAAGTCTCGGTATTACTCTGTCCGTTGCGGACAAACCTATCGTAACAACATAATCGTCTCAACAAAGTCTATCGTAAGTCACCAACTAGCTTAACATAGATATCGCTAAGTGGTATTCCATATACCACTCAGGATCGAGCCTACCTTTGTCGATACAATACTTCGCTATACTGACCGCATAATTGGTATTGCATATACCACTCAAAATCGAGTCATTACTCGGCATCACATTCCGCATAGGTCCGACATCTATTCTCAATCAACTATCTCGTATGGCGATCTTTCCGATCCCAGCTCTAGCGTTCTTCTTACTCGAGTTGGCACAACAACTGAACCAACATGCCCTATCGTTCGCTCAAGTTCGACATTCATTCAAATCGAACCGTGCCATGGCGATCATCTCGATCACACCCGCAACATTCGCTTATTCAAATCTCAACGCGACATATGGCCAACATACACATTCGCCTACTCGAACTCGACTTAGCGACCAACTCGACTCGTTACTATCGCATCCGCGATCTTCGAATCCCGCTCGTTGCAACTCGTGCAACAACTCATTCTCGATACTTAAGGTCTTTACTCAATCTCGTACAATATATCTCTATCCATCCGTATAGCCATACAACACGCATCATACCATATCGACTCGTTGCACCGATGCAACGAATGATCCACGACTTGCTGTACTCCGTGCAACCGATAACACATAATCACTCGCATAGCCACATAATAGATATTGCCTCATATCTTGATTCGTTGCACTTCGTGCAACCAACAACACATATCTCTTCGTACTTTGTGCGACAACAACACATAACTCCTCGTACTTCGTGCGACCAGCATTCCATAGCTCGTTGCACTTCGTGCAACCAACAACACATATCTCCTCGCACTTCGTGCGACCAACAATACATAACTCCTCGCACTTCGTGCGACCAACAACACATATATCATTGTACTTCATGCAACCAACATCACCATATTCATTGCACTTCGTGCAATCAACGACTCATAACTTTCTTAAACTTCGGGAAACCATAATCTCGTAATCTGTTGCACTTCGTGCAACCAACACTCCATAACTCGTTGTACTGTGTGCAACCAACGTTCTTCGATGGCACCCGGAGATAGCGTGATAGTCACGACATACTTGTGGCAGACGTACGTACTTAATATAGACTTATTGTATAGAACATCCAATGTAGCGTCGAGCAGATCCATGAGCCATGCGATTGCAGAAACAACTTAGAGTCAACTGAATTCGATAGCGAAGCAACTGAGGGTCAAAAAGATTCACGCACGGTCCAAAGGATGGAACCGCTCTGATACCAACTTGTCACACCCCGATCCGGGAAATCGCTCGTCCTCGCTAGATTTTACCCGAATCATCGTCCTCGCTGGGGCGTAATGCCGCACGAGCCTGGAGTTGCGCTCGTGCAACGCAAGATAACAGGTTCACATAGAACTATCTCAATTTGATAACATAAGCAGCGGAAGGAAAAACAGAGTATACAACAAGAATCTCTTTTTATTCATAATGAACTGAAGGTTACAAAGGCTCTGAATAGCCCAACATATATGCCAATTTGGCTACAACGCTCATGATCTCTCTAGCTCACAAAGGATTACATTATTCCATACATTATGCCTCTTTATAGCCACCAAGTAGTCTTCGGCCGAACATCTCCATGTCGCAAGTCCGAACGCATATGCGGAAGCTCCTCTTGAACGCCAAAGACTCCATACCTCGGCACGTCCAAGCCAAGCTCCGCCCCGAGCCGATCATAACCTGACCTGCACATAAACTAGTGAGAGATTAGTGCTTTCGTCCTCGCTTCGCACTGATCAAGACCCGCTCGCACCCATACCAAACACTAAATCATTTAGTGGAACATGCATCATTATTGGTGATCTTTCTACTTAGCCTTAGGATCAGTTTCATAGCAATACTTTAACATAGCACATTATCATAAATGTGTCCCATATCCCGTGTTCCTGCAGCAGATACAGTTAGGCATAATATGAACGTAAACATAGTGTTCGTGCTCATCTCCATCCCATATTGCCTAGCCTGCGCGGGTTAGAACTTAACATAGAATCATATCATTCACGCAATAGCCAACCATAAACTTAGACCATGCATAAGGGTCGTAGGCCCTGAGCCTGCACCCGACTCTCATCTCAGCCCACCGACCCTATCTATATGAAGGTCACGGTGTTTCATACCGTAATGGACTTGGCATCTCTTATGTGTAAGCCTATAATCGCTTCGATATGGGTTGCTAGCCCAGTATCCGAAGGATCCCAAACTTACGGATATTATAGCTTATCACAGCACTGGACGGTTGCAATCCGTCCGAATGTTGTGCACCATAAATACCACACATAATTCCCTCCTAGGCCGAACGGTCCCGGCGCCCCGGCGTAACCGTTCAAGGGAAGCCGCACCCGTGCACGGGCCATCCGAGTCCATTGACCATGCAATACGTACCATAGCATACAAGTCATATCGTCCAACCAATCTCGTATTCCATAAACAAAGTCCCGCACTATAATCATATTCGCGTCTCATAAACATAATCCACCATTCATATGGGGAGCTCCGTCGGCGTTATGCCCCAATACATCCATATTGATGCACGACGCCCAACGGCTTAGTCATCTCGTACTCATATTCAACGCATACCATTCGTAAGTCATTCACATAGCCTAGTTCCGTAGTTACTTAGTCTTTTCATAGCATAAGTGCCCGAGGGCACGCTCAGCGCCGTAATCCATGTTCTACGCCTAGTGTTCAATGTTCTCGGAGCCGTGCACATGGTGCACATCTCATATTATCTTTCAATGTTCTAGCATTACCGCCCTACCGTGACTCGTACACTTGATGTACGTCGCTTCAATTGTTCGATTGTTAAATGTTCTACCTTAATGTTCAACACATACTTAGACCTTTCGTCACCGAGCCACGCTTGCTAACTCAATAACATATTATGCATACAACGATATCTCTTATTAGACGTGAAGGAATAGGGAGAGAGAGTCAAGAACCCGCCCACCTTAAGCCGATATGCCTTGCCGTCTCGCCGATTGAAGCGTCTCGCTTCCATAACTCGATCGCATAGCTAACTCTCGGACTTACCCATTCTTTTGAACTACTCGGTTGATTTGGCCTATCGCGCCCATACCACGTTCCGTAATCCAGCATAAAGGCATAGCCTGCACACCAGATCAACCAACATTAGTACTTGCTCAACGGAACTTATCCTTTGTATCGATTCGATTCATAGATTCTAACCGACTCAAAGCTTACCTTTGGCTAACGTAACACTTGCATCGATTCGCATCGATACTTCATCGGGTCAACGCAACTCTTCGAGTCAACGACTCATCATAATGCACCGAGCGGAGCAGGGCATTATACGGCGGCGCACGGCCATGCACGCGGTGGTGGCGTCGGAAAGGTGATGGTGGTGGTGTTGTTTTGTTGTAGAGTATGAAAGGGTGGTAGTGGTTGAGGAGAAGAAGAAGGAGGAAGCTGCTGTTGTGGCCGGCCTAGCTCGGCCACGGCGGAGTTCCGGCCAGGGGGCTCGGCTGGGGAGTGTGGTGGTTGGGTGTGTGCGTGTTGATTTGCTGTTGGTGGTGTTGGTGTGTTAAAATGGTGTGGAAAAAATAATAGTGTTGGAGAGAGAGAGAGAAATGATGGTATTATTGAAAGAAGAGAGAGAAAGGTAACATGGGAGTTAGGGCCGGCTGTTGGGGAAAAAATTGTGAGAGTGTGGGAAAGTTTGTAGGGTGGTGATGATAACATGTGAAATTGAGGGCTAGGATTAATTATAGGAAAGTAGGTTATTCCTATGGGATTAAAATCAATAGAATTTCCAATAACTATTAAAAATAGGTAAAATGAGTACTTGATATTTTTCAAGGATAATGAGGCTGAGGGTGTCATGATGGAGGGTAACATGGAGCTGGGGTTGGGTTCAGTGGGGCCGGGTTGGATCAAAATCGGACATGGCAAAATAATTGAATAAAAATAGGTGTTGATGATCATGAGTAAATAAGTAGCACATGGGGATTCCAATAAATGGAACACAAGTATCGTGCGGGTAGTAGGCTCAATATGGACTATGTCCATATTTGGGGCTGACAGGTTTTGGTCGACAGGGTACCCACAAATTAAGTTGGAAAATGAATGTGACACCGTGGGGTGAAATAAAATCGGGTCGCATGTCAAGAAAGTTGTGCGAAGCAATTGGAGCACAAAATAGCGTGTCTGAGTGGGACACGAAGGTCAAGGGTGAAGAGTGTCTCGAGTAGATCATGGATGATAAGTTGGTTTCAAGAAAATGACTGGTCTGGTGCTCCCAAATTAAAAGTCACGGTAACGTGCTAAAAACGATCAAGGGAAAGTGTGGGAAAAATAATTAATAATCAAATGGTCTAAATCGATTCGAAGTTGTGCGAAGCAAAAAGAGTACAAGGGAACAAGTTTGGATGGGACACTATATACCATCATGAAGGTAATCATGTCCACTACAAAACTCGTGAAGAAGGTTTCCAGAGATGAACATCCCTGACACTCCAAATATCAATGGCACGGGAAAGTACACTTAAAGATAAATAACAGAATAAATTATTTATTAAAACTAAATCAATCAGAAAAAATTTAAAAAAAATCAACCCGAAATTCAGGGTGCTCACATCCTACCCACCTTATAAAAATTTTGTCCTCGAAATTAAAATGTTCATACTCCCTCTAGGTCAAACCCCCACAATCAAGTCTCAGAACTTAAATAAAACATATGATTAAAAAGGACGACATACAGGGTCATGGTATATGGTGGCAGTGAAAGTCTCAACTAGGTATACTAGTCATGCTAACCTAAACGGTCATAGGATATCAAACACACAAGCAATCTAGGGTGCTAAACTAGAAAGATACAGAATAACAAATCATCAAAACTGTAAGGCTGTCTACCATCTTATATGAAACTGGTACTATTCAAAAATAAAATAAGGATAACCACAAATTTTCTATTAAGGGATACCATTCAAGAAAAATATCACAATCAAAAGAAAAAAAATGAAAGTCAATTGCATTGAAATCCAATCACAATATATTTATATATATAGCGTTAGAGAGGGAAAAGCTAGCATTATGTAAAGATTATGTGGTTCGTGTGTGTATGGGTGTATGTGGACATGTTCATATGGTTAGATAGTAGGCATGTGTGTATTGTGAAATATACATGAAAGTATAGGAGGATTTGGGTTTCAAAACAATAGCTATCAAGTTATACTACTCATGGCATATTGGTTAACAATCTACAATATACAACCTATTAATCATAACATGCATGGCTAACCATATATATATAAAGAGGTAGAGATTTAGTTATGTATCTATATACATTATAACATGTATGCATAAACTCTATATATATCTATACAGGTATATGAACATAACATAGAGAGGAAAGGTTAGGTTTACATGGCAATGTATACTAAGTTAGGGTGTGTGTGTCCTTGTACAGGGTATATCCTAGTATTAAAAGGTTAAATCCAGTTTTAGTTCAGTATAAATCCGAAAATAAGCTAACATTTAAACCAGTGCAATATTAACATAATGCAGTTTCAGATTTTCGGGGTTTGAAACATCACAACTAACTCAATGCTCCTAACACAACCTAACATGATGGAGATGAACCCAAACATACTATCCATACATTTATCTATGCATACAGTTCAATATTACGTATCAAATCTGAAATTGAGCTAAACATTTGAAATCAATGTAAAAATGTTAACATGTATTCAGTTTTAGGATTTTGGAAGAATTCGAACATCAAACCAACCCATTGTTTATCACAACCTAACATGTAAGAGTATAAACCTAACATTATATCCCTACATACAACAATATACACAGCTCCAAATATTACATTTAAAAAAAAAATAAAACAGCAAATTGAACTAAACATTTGGAATCCAGTATTAAGGGTTAATATGCACACATTCTTAGATTTGACAATTTCATACACAAAACTCAACCAATTTTTTTTTTTGAATTGAAACCCTATGTATAGCATACATGTGCAGTGATGTAAACATAACTAATAACATAAAATTTATATTCAAATTACGAATTTAAACAGAAAAAAGCAGAGAACCAGTCTCTGATACTATACTGTATCAGAAATATTGGGGTTTTGAGAATTTGAAACATCAACAACATATTAATATGTATTTAGATAGGTGGGAATCAAAGTGTAGCATGCACACGTGTTAGGCAAGTGTCCACTATATATATTCCATGTTCCATTATAAAAATCAAATTCTACATCAAGACCAACATTTAGGTTCCTACCAAGATTGCAAGTAGGTGATTGATGTAATCAAGACAGTTTTATTATTATTATCATTATTTAATACAATAATAATAGCAAGAAGAAATAACGATAAAATATGTTCTGCTTATTTGTTTAAAAGAAGGAACCATTTTGAAACCCAGAGCTAAACTATCAAATCCAAGATAAGGTCTAGTAAAAATTATCGATTCATTGTATTATGAAAAAGTTACACAAGGTTTATAAAAGCAGCTAAAGCTACTCCTAAGTTAAATAATGAGAAGCAAAACAAAACAAATAATAATAATTAATTTTTTTTGAAGGACTGAAACAAAAGTAGAGAAAACATGTTCGAAAATATTTAAGGTACAACCTGATAATCATATGCGTCTATCCAAAATCATGGTACTCTAAATCCTCGTCATACTAGTAAGCAAGGCTACGATAATCACAGAGTCCTCGACTTAGGCACATACCTCTAGAATCATGGTATTTAATATTTTTGCGATGCCGCTAGCTTGGCTGCGAAAACCTTAAATTTCCACACCCGAGAAATATATCCAAAATCAGACTGTATGTCTTCACCATGCTGGCTAATGTGACTATAGAAGACTAGATTCCAAAACTTAGATGACCTAGCCCATATAATTTCATTTTGACAAAAATTAAAAAAAATCAACAATGAGTACCCAAAAATTAATTTACCAACGAACATCAAGATTCAAAAATGAACAAAAATCCATCAAATCATATAAATACAAACTCGGATGCAACAGCTAACATCAAGATTCAAAATTCAACGATCATCCATCAAAATCAAATTCAACAACAGAAAGTAAAGATAAATCAAATCAAGGGAATAAGAGTTTCCAAATCGAAGTTAAATAAGATTCTCAAGGGTCGTCCCAGGAATCTCTCAAGGGATCCTAGCTGTGATTGAGTACCTTCAAAAATATATCCTATTCCACTACCAAAATACATGGATTTACCGACGGCCGTATCCGTCGGTAGTCCGTCGCCAAAAATAAATACCGACGGATTACCGACGGATATTTTGGTAAAACAGCCGTCGGGAATAACCTCGTCGCTAAAACATATCCGTCGCTACTCCGTCGCTCAGTGACGACTTAGCGACGGAATACCGTCGGCGCATTTAAATATATATAGCGACGGATTACCGACTAGCTTTCGTCAAAACATGTATCAGGATATAGGGTTAGCGACGGAAAACTCCGTCACTAAAGAGTCGGCAAAACCGTATCAGTGATTTTCTGATACCCAATATCCGTCGCTAATCCGTCGTAAATTTGTCGGCAAAAGCGTATCAGAGATTTTCTGATACCCAATTACCGACGAACATTCCGTCGCTAAAACCGTCGCTCAATGTAAAATTCTCCAGGTAGCGACGGATATTACGTCGCCAATCCGTCGATACATTAAATTCCTACAGTTAGTGACGGATAGTCTGTCGGGACTTTGTCGCCAGTCCGTCGTAAGTTAGTCGCCAATCCGTCACGAAAGCTAAAATTTATGGACATCAAACAGCATCAGTTCGACGGATCGTCCGTCGCCAATCCGTCGCTTTATTGAAATGCTCCAGGTAGCGACGGAATTTACGTCGCCACTCCGTCGCTAACCTCAGTTTCTCCAGTTAGCGACGGATAGTCCGTCGGGACTTTGTCGCCAGTCCGCCGTAAGTTAGTCGCCAATCCGTCGCGAAAGCTAAAATTTCTGGACATCAAACAGCATCAGGTCGACGGATCGTCCGTCGCCAATCCGTCGCTTTATTGAAATGCTCCAGGTAGCGACGGATTTTACGTCGCCACTCCGTCGCTAACCTCAGTTTCTCCAGTTAGCAACGGACTATCCGTCGCTGAGTGGTCGCCAGTCCGTCGTAAGTTAGTCGTCAATCCGTCGCGAAAGCTAAAATTTCTGGACATCAAACAGCATCAGGTCGACGGATCATCCGTCGCCAATCCGTCGCTTTATTGAAATGCTCCAGGTAGCGACGGATTTTACGTCGCCACTCCGTCGCTTACCTCAGTTTCTCCAGTTAGCGACGGACTATCCGTCGCTGAGTGGTCGCCAGTCCGTCGCTAACTGCTAATTTTTGAAAAAAAAATACTACAAACAGACTCTTTCCTGTTTATACAACACATCCAACACAATATCAAACATGCAAAATATCCATATACAACACCATATATCCATATCCAACACGAATATCCAACGTATCCAATATCCAACACCATATATCCATATGCAAAATATCCATATCCGACACCAATATCTAACGTATCCAACATCCAACAAAATATTACCAACACAATATATCCAATATCCAACATTAAATTATCCAAACATAAAAAAAATATCCGAACATACAATGTATCCAAATGTCTACAAAACCAACAACATAAACAAAATCAAACCCCGTCCGTCGGATCGTCTCGTGCTCGTGCCGCCGCATCCGCTTTACGTATGTACTCCTCCACCGTGTGTGCCGGCACTTGGGACAAGACATGGTCTGGAAGCGCGCGTAGCTGCTCTGGCGACATCATGTCAAGGAGCGTCAAGATGGTGTTATCCGATACGATGCGGGCGTCCGCAGAGCGATTAAATGAAAGCCGTCCGGGGGAAGAAGGACCAGGTCGATCCGAAGCACCGGCAGCAGCAGTAGACGGACCGGGAGCAGACGGACCGGGAGCAGACGGATAGCGCCCCAACACTATCGCCCGCAAATCTGACACCGCGGAGGTCAGAGTCGCAAGCTGCACCCTCACATCGTCAACCGAGGGCGCTGGGGGAGGCGGAGGCGGTGGATATCTCGGGGACGGCTGCAACGAGGGCGCCATGGAACCTAAGCCGTAGACGTTCCCTTTCCTAACGCCGCCGACGGATTCTACGAACACGTCGTCGTAGCGAGCGGTCATAGAAGAGTGCGTCTGGGTGGGCGTCGTTTCGCCGACATTCTCGGAAGGGGGCTCGATCTCAAGCCGACTAAGTGCCTCACGATACGTAGCCTATCCAATGAATGTGTTTATACTATAAGTTTTCCTAAGTTATAATCTAAATCCTATGTTTTCCTAAGTTATAGTCTGAATCCTAAGTTTATCTAATTAACTTAACAATAATTATATTTCTAACATAAATCTCATAAACGTAAGTACTTACATCAGTCTCCTCGGCCCTCGCGTCGACGAAGCTCCCGTCCTTCCGCCTCTTGTGCGTATGCACGAATACATCGTGAGCGGTGACCGTCTCCGCCTCTTTTCCCTGCTTTACCGCCCGTTGGGCCTGCATACGTAGAATTTAATTAACTTCGTATATTAACAGTACGAAATTAAATAATAGAATAAATTTGAATTTGCGCTATCTCACCAAATCTGCACGCGTCGATGCGTGGGGCCTTGATCCCCCCGTATGCAGACCCGCGACCTGTCGATTAGCCTTAGCTTTCTCCGATTTCAGCTTGAACTGCGGAGTATCCATCTTCTCCAACATCTGCTCATAGTACTCCGCCCGGATCCAGTCCTTCCTCGTATGCGCCGTACGAAGGTCGTACACCGCATCCCGTATCTTCTTCCCGGCGGCGGCTTTGTAGGTCCTGCGGATCGCCTCCTCGCGATGGGGGGCCACCAGAACGTCCTCTGACATACAAATTCAAATATCACGTAATAAAAAATTTAATGATTTAAAGAATAATTAATAATTCACCGACGGATTTATACCCTCATCTCGTCGAGCCAGACGTACTTCATGTCCTGAGGCACCTCAGAAAAATTGAGGTAGGGGCCATGGTAGTTATCCCGGATAATGCGCCCTAGAATCCGGGCAGCATCCCATGAGAAAAACCTATAAAGAAGCAACGACTGGATTATTAATTTGAATAAATGAAACAAATTTAATAAATTAACTTAAATTTACTTACGATTCACCAGCGGGCCATAGCTCTCGTCGGAACTCGCCCACCAGCCTCTCTGGTGGCGTCGGGGGATCCGCGGGTCCGCGCACGTACTCCCCGGTAACAGGATGAAACTGAATTCCGGGGTACTCCGAGGCCCACCCTGCAGTAACTGCTGGACCCCCTGCTGCATCTGCTGCTGCATCCGCTGGTACATCCGGTGGCGGAACGGATCCGCTAGCGGATGGAGTCACAGGCCTCGACGACGATATCGGTGGCACCGAGGAAGAATGACGGCGGGAAGAGCCTGTGTCCGGGCTCTCCAAGTCGGGATCGGAGGTCACATCCGGGGAATGTGGCTGGCGACCACGACCGCTACCACCACGCCCACGCCCACGCCCACGCCCACGACCACCACCACCACCACCACCGCCGCCGCCGCCGCCACCGCCACGACCACGGCCAGCACCACCAGTACGGGTGCTCGCAACCGTGCCCTGTAAATAGAACACATAAACAAAATACCGACAACATAGATTTATAAATGAATATAAAACTAAACATATCCATACCAGCAGCAGGGCGATGAGTGCCGCCCAGACGAGTAGGCCTAGGAGTACCATATGCAAAAAGAAACTCATACAATAATACGCAAATATCCCAAACTGAAATAAATATTACAATCAGAAGTGAAGTACGAATAAAAGCTAGATACACAAAATCTGATAAAATTACGCACCAATACAACAAATTACAATTCTTGTAACTTTTGATGAAAGGGCATCTTGTGTTCCACTAGACTTGTAATTGTAAATCCAAATGTAATAGGGTAATTTAGGATTCGATACTAGATATTGGGTGCTTCAAGATACAACTGAAATATAGCGATATTTAATCATCGTCATTGTCCTCTTCCTCGGCCTCGGCCTCATCATCATCATCATCATCATCATCCTCATCGTCGAATTCATCTGTATCCTCATCCTCATCCTCATAAAATTCTTCTTCTTCTTCTTCTTCTTCTTCTTCTTCTTCTTCTTCAGTCTCAATACTTGGGACAAGACGCCTCTTTCTTCCCTGGTTGACATCTAAGTCTTGTATATCAACCTCTTCCCCCCCTCTATTTTCATCAGCAAGAGGTATATCAACCTCTAATTCAACATCCATGTCACAAGACTGTTGTCCCAAGTATTGGAGCTTTTCGATCTGGTCCTCTTGGTATGCTGGGTCTCCAACGTTGAATGTATTTCTAGATTTAATCTTGCATACTGCCCACCAGTCAAAGCGATCTCTACGACGCCTTGGGTAGCTTGTATAGTAGACTTGAACAGCCTGACTTGCTATCGCAAACGTGTCGGACCCTCTATACCTCCTGCGATGATTTATATCGACGAATCTAAATTGTTTATCGATTCTCCAACCGATATTTGGTGTCGTATCGAACCACTCACATTTGAACATAACAATATGCATATCAAATGGGGCACTATATTGTAATTCTACAATATCCCGAAGCACTCCATAATAGTCAAAGTCCGGCTCGTCGTCATAGATTGTGCCTCTTATGCAAACACCAGAATCCTTCGTACTGAAGCCGTCATTGAGAAATTCGGCATTTATAGGATGTTGAGTTGTCTTAAACTTGAAGCCATTAACGACATAGCCGGGCCCAGTCTTTGCATGCTTCTTCGGTCCCAATGACAAATAACGAATGCTCTCATTTGTGAGTGTACTTGGTTCAGCTAATAAAACCTGTAAACTTTAAATGTTTTAGTTGCATATATATATTTAAATGGTAGCCGCATAACATATTATCTCAGTTACTTACGTAATCTCGAAACCATGACGAAAAGGTAAAATCAACCTCTCTTTGAAGTCCCTCATCGGTAATATCGGGTGTCCTTATTTTGACTTCATCTCTAAATATACTGTTAGAGAGAATAAAAATTAGTGTAGTCACTTACCTCACCAAATTAGAGATTATAACGAGGTGTAGTCACTTACTTCTCCAAATCTCTCACTTCTTGTATGTCACAATTTAACAAGATATATCGGTGAGCGGCATCATACTCATCGTCACTCAACCACCGTTTCTTACTAGCCCCAATAGGCTTGCCCCTTAAATTGAATATACCTCCTTCCTCAACGTCTTCGTCATTCCTTTGAGGTCTATTTCGATTTGTCTCAACATGAGTATCGAAATAAATGGAGCAAAAGTTTGACACCTCCTCGATAAGATATGCTTCGCATATCGAAGCCTCTATATGAGCCTTGTTGCCAACTTTCTTCTTTAGATGATGTAGATACCTAGAGAGACAAATTATCTTAAGAATTAATAATGAATTGTAAAATCCACTTAAATTATATCGATTTTTATTTACCTTTCAAAGAGGTACATCCATCGATAATGAACAGATGCACCGACACGGGCTTCGTATGCTAGATGAATCGGTAGATGCTCCATACTGTCGAAGAAACCCGGTGGAAATATTTTCTCTAACTTGCAAATTGTTAAGACAATCTTCTCCTCAAGTTGTATCATATGTTGCACCGTGAGCTTAGTTGAACAGATATCCCTGAAGAATGTAGACAGCTCGGCCAACGGAACCCATACAGCAGAAGGCAACAACTCTCTCAACGCAATGGGCAGTAATCTTTCCATAAACACGTGGCAGTCGTGACTCTTCATTCCTGTTAGCTTGCGTTCATTGAGATCAACGCATCTAGACAAATTCGACACATAGCCGTCGGGAAATCTTAAAGTAGATATCCACTTGCAGATTATTAATCTATCTTCCTTGCTCAATGCGTATGGCGCTATCGGCTTAGTTACTTGTCCACCAGCTCCCCTTTGTATCAAGTTTAGATTATGACGTTTGTATATCTCGGCCATGTCTTGTCTTGCTTTTGGATTGTCCTTCGTCTTTCCTTTAATATCCATAACGGTATTGAAGACATTATCGAACACATTCTTTTCGATATGCATGACATCAAGATTATACCTAATAAGATTATCTTTCCAATAAGGCAAGTCCCAGAAGATACTCCGTTTGGTCCAGTTATGGCTTTGTCCGAACCCCTCGACACGATTGTTTGATGGATCTTCCATTGCGGTGGGCAATTCCTTTACATCTTCCCAAATATCGTATCCCGACAATCTGGCAGGAGGTTCAAAAAATTCTTGTTTTCCATATCTGAACGCATCCTTGTTCTTTCGCCAAGGATGTCTCGTTGGCAGAAATTGACGGTGACAGTTAAAGAAAGAAGTTTTTCCTCCATGTCTAAGGCGGAACGCCTTACTATTTTCCATACATATCGGACAAGACATGTTGCCGTGCGTACTCTATCCCGACAGCATACCGTATGCTGGAAAATCATTGATTGTCCACATGAGTGAAGCTCTCATCTGAAAGTTTTGTTTTCTGGAAATATCATAGGTCGTGACGCCGATCTCCCACAACTGTTTCAGCTCATCCACCAACGGCTGTAAATATATATCGATGTTCTTTGTCGGATTTTTGGGACCGGGTATGATAGCTGTCAAGAACATATAAGGAGTCTTCATACACATCCATGGTGACAGATTGTAAGGGGTAAGAATGACCGGCCAGCATGAGTATTGAGATCCCGACTGTCCGAAAGGGGCGAAGCCATCAGAACATAGCGCCAGGCGTACATTTCTAGGCTCTGCAGCAAAATCTGGATGACACAAATCAAAATATTTCCACGCCTCCCCATCCGAAGGATGTGACAATTCTCCTTCGTCCTTTATGCGATCTTCACTGTGCCACGTCATGTGTTCTGCTGTATTCAGAGACATATACATCCTCTGTAAGCGCTTCGTGATCGACAAGTAATGCATATACTTGTAAGGACGTCATTTTCTAGTTGACTTTCCTTTTCCCTGTACTGTCTTGTAACGATCCGCATTACAGAACCAACAACTTTCTAATACGCAATTCTCTTTGTAATACAACATGCATCCGTTGCGACAGCAATCTATCTTCTCGTACCCCAGTCCCAGTTGTCGGACCATCATCTTTGACTTGTAGAAGTTTCTTGGGAGCTCTTTTGATTCCTTCGGTAACACCTCATTAGTTAATTGTGTGATCCGATCATAGCAAGCTTGTGGCAAGTTAAAATCAGACTTTATGTTCAACAATCGCATCGTCACTGACAGTGCGGAATGAGTCTCACAACCAGGATATAGAGGAGTATCTGCGTCCTTAAACATATCATAGAACTCCTTTGCCTCGGGATTAGGATCCTCCGAATCAAAATTAGGCCCTGCCGCAGCATACACCATATCTCGTGCAAGGTTCTGCATGTCTCCATAATCCACAGAGCATCCGTCGTCTTCGTGGACATCCATTGCAGCATTATCATCAAAAGCATAAGTACCAGCTTCTGCAGCCTGTCTTTCTGAATATAATTCACCTTGCGATGACCACAGGCCGTAATCACGTACGAAACCCTTACGGGTCAAATGATCTCTCACAGTCATCACTTCTTCGAAACGTCTATTGTGACAATTAACACATGGACACTTGATTTTGTTATCGTCCATGTACTGAGTTTTGCTCATGGCATACTTAAGAAATACTTCCACACCTGCCTGAAAATCGTCACTCACACCAATTCTGCTCTCGTGTTGTCGTTTGTACATCCATGTACGATCAACAAAGTAACGATTCATGCTCTATTTGATGTGAATATCTGTATCGTAAGACAAACTAAACATAAGAATTAATAGCCCGATACCGATACTCATATCGTAAGAAAAACTAAACTTGTGGATAACACGCTAGGCCTACGACGAGGCTACTTAGTATCACAATCTAACATAATTAGTATATAATCATGTAACTGGTGGATCCGCTAGCTAGTAAGCCGAGTGTACTTAATATCAGAGAGTATCAGATTAGTATCAGTATATAGGTTAGGTAGACCGTATCAAACGCATATCGGAATAGTAGGCCGAATAGGAGGCCGAGATAGTCGAATGAGAAGAAGGGAAGAAAGGAGGAGCAGATGGGTCCAGAGCCATGGTGGAGGAGGAGAAGTAACATGAGAGCAGTTTCCGCCGTAACATCTCCTGGCTCTGCTGGCAACTGAAGTCCAGATGCTACAAAGGACGATCCTTCGCTGAAATCGACTACAACACCCATCAGTTCAAGTTCATTCCTATATGAGTATATTCCAATGCCATAGAGGAAGGTCAACAAACTGATGGCTTCTATGGCATTGGAATCTACTCATATAGGAATGAACTTGAACTGATGGGTGTTGTAGTCGATTTTAGCGAAGGATCGTCCTTTGTAGCATCTGGACTTCAGTTGCCAGCAGAGCCAGGAGATGTTACGGCGGAAACTGCTCTCATGTTACTTCTCCTCCTCCACCATGGCTCTGGACCCATCTGCTCCTCCCTTCTTCTCATTCGACTATCTCGACCTCCTAATCGGCCTACTATTCCGATACCGATACTTTGAACCTTGATCTTAACCCAAACCTATATACTGATCGATACTAATCCGCTACGCCCGATACTAAGTATATACGGTTGATACTGATAGCGATAGTCCGAAACCGATAGCGATAGTCCGATACCGATAGTTCGATCGATACCGATAGCGATAGTCCGATACCGATAGCGATAGTTCGATACCGATAGCGATAGTCCGATACAGATACACATGGACCTACATATCTATATATCACTAGTAGCCATACTCCTCTACATACTACTCTACACTAGGATCTAGTAACCATATACTACTCTACACACTAGCTACGTAGTCATACTCTAAAATAAGGTAAACTAATTTACCCACACATTAAAACCAACCCAATCAAATCTTAGGCAAACTATTCATATGATATCAATCGAAATACAAATAGGTCAACTAGGCTAGTTCTAGGTCAAATTAGGAGTCCAAGTCAACTCTGTCAAAACTAACCTTAATTAGGCTAAACTTCTACCTTAGCTAATCAAATATATATACTAGACTTCACGACGTGTGTCTGTGTATATATATATATTATTAATAAATTACTTAAAATTATGCCTATATATATATATATATATATATATATATATATATATATATATATATATATATATATATATATATATATATGTCTGTGTGTGTGTGTATCCGTGTGTCTGTGTCCGTGTGTGTCCGTGTGTGTGTGTGTGTGTGTGTCCGTGTGTGTGTGTGTGTCCGTGTGTGTGTGTGTGTCTATGGAAGAGGAGGAGGAGGACTCCTGCGCGGGGACTCCAGAGTCCCTCCTACGCCCCCCTGCCCCGACCCCCCCCCCAACCCCTGCCCGACCCCCCCCAACCCCTGCCCGACCCCCTCTCCCACCCCCCCCGCCCTGACCCCCCCCAACCCCTGTCCGACCCCCCCCCCCAACCCCTGCCCCGACCCCCCCCAACCCCTGCCCGACCCTCCTCCAACCCTTGCCCGACCCCCTCTTCCACCCCCCTGCCCAGACCACCCCCCCACCCCTGCCCGACCCCCTCCCCGACCCCCCCCTGTCCCCTCTCCCACCCCACCCTTGCCCCGACCACCCCACCTCCTACCCGAACCCCCCTGCCTAGACCACCCCCCTACCCCTACCCGACCCCCTCCACGACCCCCCTGCCCCCGACCACCCCACTCCACCCTTGCCCCGACCACCCCACCCCGTACCCGAAACCCCCCTGCCCCACACCCTCTCCGACCACTACGACAGCCCCCCAACCCCCCAAATCGTAAAAGAGAGAGAGAGAGAGAGAGGGAGATAGAGAGAGAGAGAGAGGGAGGGAGAGATAGAGCATACCTTAGAGAGAGAGAGGGAGATCGCCGGTCGGAGAGAGCGAGATCGTCGGAGAGAGGGAGAGGGAAGAGAGAGAGTGTTTTGGGGGGAATGAAAATTTCCCCCCCGTCGGTTCAATTTAAGTTAGGGTACAGAAATTAGCGACGGAGTAGCGACGGATTATTCCGTCGCTAAGTAGTCAGTAAATCTCGCGCCAGAGTAGCGACGGATTATTCCGTCGCTAAGTCGTCAGTCAAATCTCGTGCCAATATTTTAGGCTTTTGCCACCAAAATATGCGACGTTCTAGCGACGGATATAAAATCGTCGCTACTTGACCGACGACCTATCGACGACGTAGCGACGGATATGGACATAAAAAAATAAAAAAATTGTCCACTGCTTTCCGTCGGTATTTCGTCACAAATCCGTCGGTGATCCGACGGTAATAGCAACGGAAGATTTCCGTCGCTAAATGGCCGTCGCTAAAATACTGTAATTTGGTAGTGTTCCTACTGCAGGCTGTAGTGGTACTCTAGTTCGAATACCACTACACAAACTCGACCAACGTGGGCCACCACTAAAAACGTGTCACGACCCGCACCCTAGAGTAAGGGCACGAGACGTGGGTACGTCCTGCCTACGCCGCAGTGTCGATGGTAGAACGCTGTCCTAGGTCAAACATCTAACAATATAAAGGTACCTGTACAGTATATACACTCCGAATGGAGGTGACATAGCAATACAGTCTCAATCACATCTAAGGTAGAGCATGATAAAGATAGATAAAACACGAAATCTGAAAGAGATACATCAGAGAGAAGTCTAAGTGTCTAAGATACACAAACTCAGAAATACATCTCAAAGCTCAAAATACAGTAATCCATAAAGTGAATACAACTCAAGACAACTGAAATAACTATATACACAACCTCTACTATGTCTCCTCTAGGCTAGCAGGCAACCTCCAAGCTATCTGTAAAATTTATCAACAGGTCCAGTCAGGACAGGACCGAGTACAGTACATCTCAACAAATCATAGCAGGTCAGGATATATAATCATGCTAGAGAGTAAGATACAAGATACTGAAAGAAATACATGATAAAAAGAGAGAGACTGTAAATAAATAGCTACAGTATAAAAAGAACTAACAGTGCTAGTGATTCAGAGCACAAGATGGTTATGTAGACGACACCATATTGTACACGAGTAATCTACAGAGGTTGTACATGAGTAATCTACTGAGGTTGTACACGAGTAATCTACTGGATTGAATACATAACCACTTCTACTCCCCCCGCCCCAATCAATACACAAGGATCTAGTTAAGTTATGTTATTGTACACGAAGGTCATGTGAATACATGATTATACACGATTTCACACGTTTCGTACACGAATGTCACAAATACAAGGAGTACACGATGTTCACGATAAAGTACACGAACACAAATACCCGATGTATCCGCTAAGGGGATAACATCGCACAACAAGATCCATATAGTACTAATCCGTGTTTCCAACGTGTCAGCATCATGTAATGTAATCTAAAGCAGGAAATATACTCCTAATGCAGGATATGAAATGATCAGAGAATGTACTCGCCTGATAACCTGAACAGCTGATAGATATAGAGGTCCAACTGAAGCCACAGAGTCCTATTTAAAGCAACACAGGTTACAAGGTGTTCAAGTTATAATAAATGAATCTCTACAAGCAATCTATATTATCCTAGGTTCTTCAAAGTCAAATCAACTCTAGGTCAACTCCGGTCAACAATCTAGTCAAACTAGGTCAAGTATTGACTTACAGTTGACTTTTGGTCAACTGGTGTAACACCTATATTCTGAATACGTATTTTGTCAAGCTTGCATGTATTTCAGACCTGTATTCATTTTCTCAGATTTTGGCATGTACTTGTAATTGGCTTGACTTGCAGATTTTGGTTATCGTAATTGGGTTTTACCTGGCTTGGTTTATTTTGTGGAGGAGAATTGGTTTGATTTGGTTTGGTTTGGTTTAACATGCATTGGAACACCTTAGCCTATGTTCAACCCTCAACACAACACAACTCACCCTCATTAAAACTCTACCTACTTTTCTCTCTCCTCCATAATTCTCTCATTTATTTCTCCATCTTCTTCTTCTTCCTTCCTCTACACAACCCCAACACCCATAGGCAAGTGCACCTTGCCACCACATGAGAACCACATTTTATTTGTTCATTAGCTAGATTAGGCCATGGTGATCAACATTAGTGCTTGACATTTTGTGATTTAGAGTCTCCATTATTCTAGATCTAGGTTTTAACTATTCTCGGATTTACATGGTTTTGATCATTTTGGTTGGATTTTTGTGGGTTTTGATGCTTCCATGTGGAAGAGAATTCAATTTTACTCAAGTTAGAACTTTGAAAATCTTGATTTGGCTTTGATTTGACTAAGATATGAAAGATTAAATTTTTGGGTGTTCTTGATGTTCCTCTCGGCCTGGAGAAGAAGATCTACAGTCTGCGCTCTTTAGCGCAGCACTGAACCGCGCAGCCTCCCCGCATCGTGCTCTTTAGCGTTGGTCGCTGACTGCACAGCCTGGCCGCTGCCCGATTGCGCAACCAACCCTGCGCCATCGGCTCCTGCGCGCTTGACCCCTGCGCAGTCTGCATCCTGCGCCATCCATTGCCTGCGTAGTCTAAGCATGCGCAGTCTGCATCCTGCGCCATCCATTGCCTGCACAGTCTAAGCCTACGCAGTCTGCATCCTGCGCCATCCATTGCCTGCGCAGTCTAAGCCTTCGCAGTCTGTATCCTGCGCCATCCATTGCCTGCGCAGTCTAAGCCTGCGCAATCTGCATCCTGTGCCATCCATTGCCTGTGCAGTCTAAGCCTGCGCACTTCGCAGCCTGCGCCAACCCTTCCTGCGCAATCCAACCCTCTGACTCCTTGCGCAATCCATTGGCTCTTCGAGTTTTGATTTTATTTCTTTAAGCTTGGCTCTTCTATAGCCCTGTATATTGATATTTTATTAGATATTTTACGTCCATTTTACATCCTTACGCCTTTTGTCATGAACTTGATTTTACGTAATATGTTTGGAATGACTATTGTACATGGCATGGTATGACAAGGAACTAGCATAACACGACAGTGACCCGTAGAGGAGCACTCCTGACATGACCAACCTGACATGATAGTGGCCCGTCGTGGCGCACTCCTGACAAGTACCCTGACATGAATTATCTTGATGCTGTTGCGACGGCTAACTTGACTCGTATAATCAACTTGACACCGTGGGTGTTCCTGCTTGCTTGCTTGTGCAATCCACTTGTCTTGTCTTGCATCATGTCTAGGACGTGACTCCCTGGTTCCCACGGTCAAGGATTCATACTGAATATGGATTAGGCTAATGACTAGACCAAACTATAGTTCATAGAGAATTTCCAGTCACAGGCAATCTCGTTATCTGGGCGCTCTTAATTGGACTTGTAGCTTGCCGACGAGTAGAGCACATTTCCAGCGCACTATCATGTGTTGCACCCTCTAAGTCACCTAAGGGTATATTGTCTCCGGGGCAATGTACCCAACCATACTCTCAACCCGCGGAAGGATAACTGGATGGTCTGCAGGGCTTGGGACTGGAAAATTCTCATTGCATCTTGTTAGTAATTAGGCTTGTGACAACCCTAGTTAGTTAAAGTAGTAAGCCGTAGTAATTGTTTGGCCGCTTGTGAATGGATGATGTCTAGCCCTGTCTAAGTCTTGTCTAGTCCCTGTACCCTGGTACTCCTGAACATGAATGTTTTACTTGCTTTAACAATAATTGGGTAGGGACGAGGAGATATTCAGGCGAAGGGTTACAACCCCGGTCCTTGTCTGGTTTAAGGGTTGTAACCTGGCTCTCGGAATGGTCCCACGTCACTAGTCGTTTATTGTCCTGTTGCACTCTTTATTACTTGTACCTTCTTTCATTCCATTTTTATGTTCTGATATGCTGGCTTTTGTTCTTATTTTGTGGCCTCCTTTGTGGCACTTGCTCTTTCTGGGTTTTGACCCAGCTGGTTTTGTGTGGCCAGATTTCGGAGCAGCTCCCGAGGATCTACCAAACCTCCAGCCCGATGGTGGCGACTAGAAGGAACCTGGGCTACGAGTGGGTTTTCTATTTTGTTTCGCTCACTCTATTGTAAAGTTATTCTTTTGAGGCGTTTAGCCGACGAGCACCTGTTAGCTCGATGCACTTTACTTACTGTCTGCCTACGGGCTGTAAACATGATGGACAAATCCTAGGGTTGATCATGTATGACTTAACTCTTGCTAGTCCTAGCATTTTGTACGACTAGCTTCATGATCAGCTGATATGTAAAATTTAGGACGCCTTTTATTGTATATTGGTGGTCAAACATCTTGTGATTATATTATTTGCTTGAGATTGAGACAGTAGGCTTGACCTTAAGAGACTGTTGGCTTGTAGTAAACCCTCATATCTAGACAGCCATGACCGTATAGCGAGATGGACTTCATTTCAATATACGTAGCTGGCTATGTTCGCCCCCGTTCTCCAGTATTCTAGTTCTGGGGCGTGACAACTGGTCAACTCTGGTCATACAGGGTCAATTCTAGTCTAATTATTAAAGATATAAAGTGTACTTCGTTATTCGTACGTCGAAACTTACGAGACGCAAATCGAGATAAGATGATCAACGGTAAAGTTGATAATCTTATTATAGTGATCCACGTGTCTATCTTGTCAATTTCAGCGATGTGAGATCACTGGAATTGACTGAGCTCAGTTTCGTTCTACCAATCCCGAAATACGAATATTATAAGAATTAATTATTAATTAATTATAAAAAGGTTAAACTCAGAGAAATTATCAACAAACATTGTCGGACAATGAAATAAACATCGCCAACTTGTCCAGAATGGTCAAATTAGCTAGAATAGCCTATCCATCGGTCCAATTTGGACACAGGGGCAAAAAGGTAATTTCGGGTCAAAACGGTATCCGTGTCGGAGCCGTTTTGCACCGAAAAATGTGCAAGAAAACAAGTCTACAAAACATAACAAATTAAATGTCCACGAAACCAGAATGACGATACGAACCCAACGGTATATCCAGAATTGGATTCCGTTGACCCGATCTCAATTTGGTCCGTTGACCAGAACTTGGAATTCCAGTTTGCACGAAAATGCGTGCCGGAGCCATCGTTCTCAAAACTCAGCAAACTACATGTCAACGAGTCCAGAATGACGATACGAACTCAACGGTATATCCAGAATTGGATTCCGTTGACCCGATCTCAATTTGGTCCGTTGACCAGAACTATGAATTCCGATTTGCATGGAAATACGTGCCGGAGCCATCGTTCTCAAAACTCAGCAAACTACATGTCAACGAGTCCAGAATGACGATACGAACTCAATGGTATATCCGAAATTGGATTCCGATGAGCCGATCTCAAAATGACCCGTTGACCCGAATATTGGTATCCGACTTGCACCAAAATGCGTGCCGGATCCAATATCCACCAAAACCCAGCAAATTATATGTCAACGAGTCCAGAATGACGATACAAACTCAACGGTATATCCGAAATTAGATTCCGTTGAGCCGACGTCAAAAAGTCCCATTGATCCGGACTGTGGGACCCACTTTGCACCGAAATACGTGCCAGGGCCCACATCCTACAAATCTAACAAATTTTATATGAAAACGTGCCAGAACGACGCCACGAGTCTACTGGTGGTGTCAAAAATGAAATCTGGAGTCCCGTGTTCAAAAATGGAATTTTACAAGTTGGAAATTACGAATTCGGACAGCCAACTTTGGCGTCGAATTCAACCAATCAAACAAGCTCATAATGAAACGAAACTGGAGGGGTAGTAAGAGGGTTATACCAGCTTCGCACCGAAACTGGTAGCACGCCAAAAGGAGCTGCGGTGGAGGAGATACAAGCTGACGAAGTTGACTCCGCGAAACTGTCCAAATTTAATACAATTTAAACGGTCAACTTGGTGGCTGGTTTTGATGTATCAAACGATAAAATCAACGGATGAAAATTGACAGAAGTGAAGGTGGATATACCGAGATTGTGACGGAGCAAAGAAATTGCCGATCCAACGGTCGAATTTCCGGAAAAATGTGCGCGAAGTCGCTGCGACGGAACACGAATACTGGATCAATACCTCGCGCGTCACGACGGAACTTCGTGCGAAACGCACGAATCGCCTCGACGGCGCATCCCGGAGGACGGTGGCCGCCATGGGGCCTACCCCAGGGGTGTGCCCGACCAAGTGGGGGTCGGCCACGCCGGCGGCAGGGCGCCCGAACGTGCGCGGTCAAGGGTATTTCCTGGCCGGTCTGTGCGCAAAGCAGCTGCTGTGCTACTGCGGGAGGCTGCGCAACTGCGAGCGGGGGCCGACCTGGCTGGGCACGGCGAAGGTAAGGCGGGGGCGGCGGCGCGCGGCCACGTGCGCGTTGGTGGCGTCGGAAAGGTGATGGTGGTGGTGTTGTTTTATTGTAGAGGATGAAAGGGTGGTAGTGGTTGAGGAGAAGAAGGAGGAGGAAGCTGCTGTTGTGACCGGCCGAGCTCGGCCACGGCAGAGCTCCGGCCAGGGGGCTCGGCTGGGGAGTGAGGTGGTCGGGTGTGTGTGTGTTGTTTTGCTGTTGGTGGTGTTGGTGTGTTGAAATGGTGTGGGAAAAATAATAGTGTTGGAGAGAGAGAGAAATTATGGTATTATTGAAAGAGGAGAGAGAAAGGTAACATGGGAGTTAGGGCCGACTGTTGGGGAAAAAATTGTGAGAGTGTGGCAAAGTTTGTAGGGTGGTGATGATAACATGTGAAATTGAGGACTAGGATTAATTATAGGAAAGTAGGTTATTCCTATGGGATTAAAATCAATAGAATTTTCAATAATTATTAAAAATAGGTAAAATGAGTAATTAATATTTTTTAAGGATAATGAGGCTGAGGGTGTCATGATGGAGGGTAACATGGAGCTGGGGTTGGGTTCAGTGGGGCCGGGTTGGATCAAAATTGGATATGGCGAAATAATCGAATAAAAATAGGTGTTGATGATCATGAGTAAATAAGTAGCACATGGGAATTCCAATAAATGGGACACAAGTATCGTGCAGGTAGTAGGCTCAATGTGAGCCATGTCCATATTTGGGGCTGACAGGTTTTGGTCGACAGGGTACCCACAAATTAAGTTGGAAAATGAATGTGACACTGTGGGGTGAAATAAAATCGGATCACGTGGCAGGAAAGTTGTACGAAGCAATTGGAGCACAAAATGGCGTGTCTGAGTGGGACACGAAGGTCAAAGGTGAAGAGTGTCTCGAGTAGATCATGGATGATAAGTTGGTTTCAAGAAAATGAATGGTCTGGTGCTTCCAAATTAAAAGTCACGGTAACGTACTAAAAATGATCAAGGAAAAGACTGGGAAAAATAATTAATAATCAAATGGTCTAAATCGATCCGAAGTTGTGCGAAGCAAAAAGAGTACAAGGGAACAAGTTTGGATGGGACACTATATATGTAGTGTCCCAAAATTCGTGATACGTATTTTATACGTGTTCGTATTTCTGACCCGTATTTCTCATTTTCTTTGATTAGTTAGTTGTGGTTTATTTTCATATTTAGCATTATGGTTTAATTGTCATTTATCGTTCATGGATTAATTCTGATTAGTGGAGCTTGGTTTTATTTGGATAGGAGAAGGATTGGGTTGGTTCGGCTTGGTTTGGTTTACTTGGTTCATCATGAACCAAGGTAAACCCCTACCTACCACCCCCATCATCATTTATTAACCCCACCCTCTTTCTCTCTCATCATTCACTCTTCTTCTTCCTCACCGTTGCTCTCCACCTACCAAGAGGTTTAGGCAAGTGCAATCTTGCTTCTTGAGGGATCTTAATTTTTATTGTTCCATTCTCTTCTTTACATGATTATAAGCCTCTTTAGAACTTTGAGTTTTTAATTTTGATGGATAGATTCTTCTAGATCTAAATTTTAACTTTGAGTTCATTGAGTTTTCTTGGTTTTGATCTACTAAAACTTGTTATTTTCGAAAACTAATAGTTCCATGAGCAAGAGCACAAAATTTTGTGTGAATTTGGTTATTGATTCACCTCATTTTGAGTTAAAATGAAGTTTTTATGGCCAAAACAAGTTTTCTGAATTTTCATGTCGGCTGAAGAATGTGGTACTGGCGTAAAATGAAATTTTACGCAGGAAAGCTAGCGTAAATTCAAATTTTACGCAGGAAAGCTTGCGTAAAAATGAAATTTTACGCTGGAAATCCTGAAATTGCGTATTTTACGCTGGATGGTACCCAGAATGTGAAATTTTACGCAGGGAACCCTGAAATTGCGTATTTTATGCTGGATTGTATCCAGAATGTGAAATTTTACGCTGGGAACCCTGAAATTGCGTATTTTACGCTGGATTGTATCCAGAATGTGAAATTTTACGCTGGGAACCCTGAAATTGCGTATTTTATGCTGGATGGTACCCAGAATGTGAAATTTTACGCTGGAACCCTCCCCTTTTACATACTTTACGCAGAATTATTTTTGGCATAAAAAGTGCACAGAATGACTGTTTTTGCCAAGTTTAGCTATTTTCTAGCCAGAATTTCGAAAAACTTAAAACATGAAAGTTTTAGATCTCTGTCTTGCCTTTCCGAATATTTCTGGAGCACCTCAGTTTGAATTCGTATGTGAAAGTTATGCCCCGTCTCCCCTGAGCCACCTGATTTCTCCACAACTCTTGCACCCTGTTTATATTTAGTTATTGCATATATGCTTATACCAGGTTAAATGTTAATTTTTAAATATGTTCCATGACATAATGGTGTCCCGTCGTGGCGTACTTTTGACAGTGAATTTGACACGATATATATCTCGAATGCTGTTGCGACGGCTAGCATGTCATGACAAAATTGAATGGCCTGGACACCGTGGGTGATTGTGTTTGTACAAAATGAACCGGTAATGTTTGTATCATGTCTAGGACAGGGATCCCTGAGTACCACGGTCAGGGATACCTACAGTAATTGACTAAGGCTAATAAACTAGAATAATTCAGTAGACATGAAGAGATTTCCAGCTACAGGCAATCCCGTTACCTGGGCACATTAAGTGGACTTGTAGTCTACCGACGAGCAGGGCACATTTCCAGCACACAGTCGTGTGTTGCATTCTCCATAAACGGACATTCGACCTGGATAACCGGATGGTCTGCAGGGCTTGTGGCTGTTGGGATAATCTCATTGCATCTTACTAGTAACTAGGCCCGTGATAACCCTAGTTAGTTAAAAGTATCAAGCCGTACTCTTGATTGGCCGTGATTGATTGGATGGAGTTTATCCCAGCTTAATCTTGTCCCGATCCTATACAAGATTGTGATACGACACGATTATTGATGCTTGCCTTAACAATAACGATCGGGGGTCCAGTTCTGTTCAGGCGAAGGGTTACAATTCCGGTCCTTATTTGGTTTAAGGGTTGTAACCTGGCTCCCGGAGCAGTTCTGTGTCCTCTTTTCGTTTATTGTCTTGTTGTACCCCATGCCATGCTCGTCATATTTTACCTTACTTCAACAGCATAATTATTTATACTGGCATTAACAATAAAGATCAGGGGTCCAGTTCCGTTCAGGCGAAGGATTACAATCCTGGTCCTTGTTTGGTTTAAGGGTTGTAACCTGGCTCCCGGAACAGTTCTGTGTCCCTATTCGTTTATTGTCTTCACTGTACCAATAGTACTTGAGACGGATTTCTATTCAGGTGAAGGGTTACAACTCCGGTCCTTATTTGGTTTAAGGGTTGTGACCTGGCTACTTGAATGGTTTCTTCGTACTCAGTTTACTGTGGTTATCTCTATTATTAGCAATTCTTTATTTACTATCTTTATTATTCTATTATTGATATGCTGGTTTTAGTTCCTAAGTGAAGCCTCCTTTGTGGCACTTGCTCTTTCTGGGGTTTGACCCAGCTGGTTTTGTATGGCCAAATATCGGAGCAGCTCCAGAGGATCCACCTAACTTCCAGCCAGATGGTGACCACCAGGCGTAACCCTGGCAATGAGTGGGTTTCTTTTTGTCCTCCTACTTTATTGTAAAATTATTCTTTTAAGGCGTTTAGCCGACGAGCATGTGTTAGCTCGATTGTACCTTTACTTACTGTCTGCCTACGGGCTGTAACATGATTGACAGATCCTAGGGTTGATCATGTATGACTGAACTCTTGCTAGTCTTGACATTTTGTACGACTAGCTTCATGATCATCCAATATGTAATGTTGGGGACGCCTTACTATTGTATATTTGGTGGTCTTACATCTTGTATCATTTACTTACTTGCTTGTGATTGAGACAATAGGCTTGTTCTTGACCATAGGAGACTGATGGATTGTAGTTAAACCCTCATATATCTAGACAGCCGTGACCGTATAGTGAGGTGGATCCCATTTCATTATACGTAGCTGGCTATGTATGTCCCCGCTCTCCAGTATTCTGGTTCTGGGGCGTTACATGGTTTTAGTGGTGGCCTATGCAGGTCTTGTCAATCAAGAAATGTGAGGGTTTACCGGATAGATGTCTCAATTTATACTCGCCTTTGATCTCCACTCGTATCTTCTCATCTCCTTGGATTCCTGACTTGATAACATGCTTGCATCATTGTTCTATCCTGGTCCTTCCTTAATATTCCCGATGTCATTGCTTCAGTGGCATCGTTCCTGTTGATCAGCCAGAAGAAGTTCGGCCGGCAGACCAGCAACAGCAAGAAGATCAAGATCAGTCCTCAGCAACCGCCTTCTGAGCCATGCCTTCTGGAGAACTAGTGCCCCCAGTCCAGCCAGTTCAGCCATTTCATCCAGTAGGGTCAGAGGATGGGGTCTTGATAGGGCTCATCCGTGAGTTGCTTGCGTCTCAGGATCGTCGAGGTGATGCCTTGCAGCAAGCAGTACAAGATGTTGTGAGCGGAAATGGTCCTCGAGGGAATAGTGCGGTCAACAATTTCAAGCGCCTGAACCCTCCCTTCTTCGATGGCAGCGAGGATACTATTGCTGCAGATGCCTGGCTACAGGACATTGAAGTTATCTTAGAGGCAGCCAGGACCCCTGAAGCAGAGAAGGTGGCGGTGGTGCACCTGCAGTTACTAGATCTAGCCCGCAGCTGGTGGGCTATGCAAGCAGCGAGTTTGGGTACGCCTGTTATGTGGGCGGTATTCAGTGATATGTTCCAGACCAAGTACTTTGATGCAGTGGCTAGATATGACCTGCAGGCCAGGTTTAGTAATCTCAGGCAGATGAGCAGGACGGTCGACGGATATGCGGCCGAATTTTCAAGGTTGAGTCGGTTTGCTCCCACCTTGGTGGCAACCGAGCTAGACAGAGCACAGCAATTTCAGCAGGGGCTCCACTTGGAGATCATATTGGCAGTAGAGCAGTTCGAGCACAGAACTTTTGATGCCGTCTTGCGAGCAGCGAGGAGGCATGAGTACACTTCCCGAAGGATAGCGGACCGGACCGGAGATCGGAAGCGGTCTCACGACCAGATGAACCAATCCTCAGCACCGGCCCCTGTAGCTAGGGCCCTTACCATTGGAGCTACGAGGACAGGTTCGGTTACCTCCTTGCAGCATTCTGCCCCGACCTATCCCCAGCAGCAGAAGCAGAAGCGGCCTTTCGCAACCGGTTGTTCTCATTGCGGGAAGCCCAGGCATGTTGTTACTGAGTACCGCAGAGCACAGGGATGGTGCTTGGTTTGTGGTTCGTCGGACCACATGATAGGATCTTGTCCGTTCAGAAATAGGTCATCGTCGACAGTAACTAGTCCCTCAGTTATGGGACCAGCACCAGCAGCAGAACCAGCTCCAGTTCACCAACCACAGCAGCTCCCGTTCCCGGGTCCATTGCCGTCTCAGGCCCAGGCCTTCCAGCAACAGAGGCCTCAGCAGTTCACCCTGGCCCAGGCCCAGATCTAGAATCGGCAGAGAGGTATCTGTGTCCTATTGTCTTGCTTTCCGCCGTCGTTATACGGGACATATGTCATGTTGTCACGCCCCAGAACCAGAATACTGGAGAGCGGGGGAATGACTCAGCCAGCTACGTATTACGGGTAGATGAATACCGTATAATACGATCAATGCTGTCTAACCAGACGAGGGGGTGCATACTACATAAAGGTCTTACTATGGTCATTTCACATCTATTGTCTCAATCATTCAATCAAGAAGCATAAATAGAGAACATGTAAGATAAAGCAGTAAGGCGTCCCAAACGCTTAGTCAAAATGTCCTTGAGATCTGGCTTTACAAAACATAGCCAGATGGTATAGCAAGTATCCATAATTGTTATCAGCTGCAGTCTGACTTAATTACAGTTATGCAAAAGTAAGTGCAAGACAATCCGACTAACATGTCGGTGCCAAACGGCTAAGTATAAAGGTAAATAACAAAACGAGCGGTGAAGTAAGGAACCCACTCGAGTCCTCCTACGATCATTCTCCTAGTATTGACCATCTTGGAGGTAGAAGTACGCTGGATCCTCGGGAACCGGCTCTAAATCTGGCCATACAAAACCAGAGAGGTTAGACCTCTAATAGCAAGTACCACAAGGAAGGACGATATGAAGGACTAAACCAGTAAGTAAAAAAATATAATGATAATAGATCTCTGCTTTCTACTAGGATTCACATCACATCACGACACTTCGAACCAACCTCCCAACCAAACAAGGACAGAAGTTGGCCCGTCATGTCCTGACATTCTGATCATCCCAGTTAGGTAACAGAGTAGCACAGTACACAAACAAATCATCTTGAACGGCCAATCAAATCCTACGGCTTGCTATTATGAGTCCCAAGTTATCCTAGAATTATGCAAAAATAGGGATTCCTCAGTTCTTACTATGTGCGAGCAAGGCTAGTCTATCCAGTCAATCAATTGCGCCGATCATGTAGTTAGACGAGTCCCAGCGGGACGCCCGCCGTTATAGCATGTACAATAATATAAGCAGATACTGTTCCCTGCCCGTGTGACAGATTTACAGTATCTGTGGGAACCAGCCGGCCCGTCGGGCACTTAATAGTCCCAAGGGGGCTGCCATGTAAGAACTCGGGAATCCATTCTCTCCATGCCATCATTATTTTATTTAACTTAATAGTCTCTACGTTGAGTGAAGTTCCATGTCGTGGATCATGGTCGTTCAAATGAGTACTTTCGTACGGGGTACGATATGCGCAACTCTACAACAATACCCGTGCGACTAGGTTGTAGGTTTTACATAGCGTGATGCAACAATCAAATTAACCACGGAATAATCATGCCTTGACTATAAAGTACACATGCTGTCTTTGTAAGATAAATAGATAATTTAATAATAAATAATTACTTTGAAGCCTGCATGTGCCTGTATGCCAATATTCGGGATCGGCTAATCGAGTATAATAGTTTATTACATGAACATGTCTCATTCATTCAATTCAATAAGACGACTAGCCAGTCTCTTAGTTCCAACTAGGAACGCATGATCAATTATTAGTCAATGTCACAATCATTATCAATGGTGACAAGGCATGAAAGTCAATTAGTATTACATGGGGTCGAGCCTATAACTCCTCAGAGTTAAGTTCTAGTCATACTGGGTATCTATGGATCAATCAAGACACATGACACATTCCACATAACAATCTGTATTAACAATATTAACATATCATGATTTATCAAGAAATTCACGCAAAAAGGCGTAAGGATATAATAGAAGAATTATCATGCCATCATTAAATGAATAGGTTGAGGAATAAATAAAAACACCCAGGTCAAGAAGTCACGCCAACAAATCTAGGTTAAGGCCAAAAGTTACACAAGAAGTCTATGCTTAAGACCAACAAGTCACGCTAAGTCTAGCTGGGGTGAGCGTGGAAAATGGGTGTGAACAGTGAGCGTGAAAAGTGATACACGCTGGCAAGTGTGAGCGTAAAAAGTCACGCAAGCAAGCACAGCGTGAGCGTGAAGGGAAAATCCACGCACGCACAAGAGAGCGTGACTAAAAATCCACGCAGTCATGAAAGTGTGCGTGACTAAAAATACACGCAGACTCGTGGAGGTGTGCGTGACTAAAAATGCACGCAGACTCGTGGATGTGTGCGTGACTAAAAATACACGCAGACTCGTGAGAACGTGAGCGTGACTAAAAATACACGCAGACTCGTGAGAACGTGAGCATGACTAAAAATACACGCTAACATGTAAGAACATGAGCGTGTCTCAAAATCCATGCAGACACGTAAAGACGTGTGCGTGACTAGGCTGATATTTTACGCGAGCACGTAAGAACGTGTGCGTGCACATCTCCCGAACTCCAAGTCCTATGGAGCCTTCGTTCCAGCCAGAAAATGAAGTTTCCAGCCAGAAACACGCTAAGTTGGGAGGACCAAAAACCCATGAACAGTCGAAATACAACAACTTAGATCTAGGAAAAACCAGCCACAGAAATCAAAAACGTTAAGAACTAATCTCTCTCAGAATCATGAGAGGGAGGGAAATGAACCACAAAAATGTTTCTCCAAGCAAGAAGCAAGATTGCACTTGCCTTCTCCTGCTGCTGGTAGGTGGTGGGGAGTAATGAGAGGAAAAAGAAGAAGTAATGGTGAGAATAAAGTTATGAGGAGAGAGAAAGAGATGGAAGCTTTAAATAGGGGAAGTGGTGGTAGGTGGGAGTTAATGGGCCGGGTCTGTGGGGATCCAGCAAACCGAAACCCAATAACACTAAAGCAGCAAATAAAATACAGGTAATAAAATTGTAGAAATATAATTGCAGAAATAAAATTTGCAGGAAATTAATTAACATGAAAATTTAAGAGCAGATAATTAATTAACATGAAAATTTCAAAGGAATTTAAATACAGAATACTACATGATAAATACTAAAAAAAATACTCATGAGTTGTATATATATAAAAATACGCATTCCGGGAACGGGGAGTGACATCTCTACCCACCTTAGAAAAAATTTCGTCCTCGGAATTTCAAATCCAAGCAGGTAGAAATATCGGAGCTAAACTAATACAAGCAATACTAGTGAGCAAACAATCATTTCTACCATATCAAAAGCAAGTACTATATATGTAAATTCATCAATCCATGATATCAAGTAGCTCTACCCATAAAGCGATAAGCATGAGAAATCAAGACAATCAAGATATACAGAAAGAGATATACCTTGTGAGTCAAACAGATGTGGATACCGTGATCGGATATCATCCTCACGTTCCCACGTTGACTCTCCCAAGGAGTGATGATCCCAAGCAACACGGACAAGACTAATTGTTCGGTTCTTGAGTATCTTCTCTCTTCGGTCCAAAATGGACACAGGCTGTTCCTCGTAAGACATGTTGGTACCAACAACCAGCTCAGAATGATAGAGGACATGGCTTGGGTCTGATACATACCTACGTAATTAAGATACATGAAACACGTCATGCACCTCTCGTAACGAAGGTGGGAGTGATAAACGATAAGCAACATCGCCTATCCGATCAAGGATAACAAATGGGCCCACGTACCGCGGACTCAATTTCCTGCGAATGCCAAATCTAATGACCCCACGAGTAGGTAAGATCCGCAAGAATACGTGGTCCCCAACAAAAAATTCTAACGGCCTACGATGCTGGTCCGCCCAATGACGATGCCGGTCCTGCGCAACTCTAAGTCGCTCTCTAATTCCTTTAACCACTTTAACCGTCTGAATAATCATTTCTGGACCTAACATCTTCCTCTCTCCAATATCGTCCCATGCTAGCGGTGACCTGCACTTCTTACCATATAATGCTTCGAATGGCGCCATCTGGATACTGTCCTGATAACTATTGTTGTATGAGAACTCGACCAAGTGCAGGTGACTCTACCAAAACCCTCCAAAATCCAGAGTACAAGCTCGCAACATGTCTTCTAAAGTCTGAATCGTTCTTTCTGATTGTCCATCTGTCTGCGGATGGTAAGCCGTGCTAAACCTTAACTTGGTACCCAAACTATGATGTAAACTCTTCCAGAAGTGTGATGTAAAGCGGGTATCTCGATCTGACACAATACTAACAGGGACTCCATGCTGTCTGACTATCTGTTGCATATACAACTCTGCCAACTTTTCTGTAGATTGCCCTACTCTGAAAGGAAGAAAGTGTGCTACCTTCGTAAGCCGGTCTACTATCACCCAAATAGCATCCTTACCACTTGGTGATCTTGGTAAACCGGTCACAAAGTCCATTGTAATATGCTCCCATTTCCATTCCGGAATGGGAAGCGGTTGCAATAACCCAGCTGGCCTCTGATGTTCTGCCTTCACCTGCTGACATACCAAGCAACGGGAAACAAATCTAGCTATCTCTCTCTTCATTCCGTTCCACCAGAAATGCTGCTTGATATCTTGGTACATCTTGGTCCCTCCAGGGTGAATAGAATACTGAGAACGGTGAGCTTCTGCCATAACCTCCTGTCTGATATCTCCACTAGGCACACATAGATGCGATCCGAACCTAAGTGTACCATCTTCGTGAATCCTCATCTCCCTCCTGAGCCCTGACTCACATTCTGTCCTAAGCTTCTGAATCCTTGGATCTTGTGCCTGAGCTGCCTTGATCCTGTCTACTAAGTCAGATTGAACTTGCAGACTTGCTAGAACTCCCACATCACTAGGAAGTATAACTTCGATGCCCATCTCCTGAAGGTCTTCTAAGATATGCTTCTGTGCTGTCAGCATAAATGCGCCGCCTCTCCTGCTAAGAGCGTCTGCTACTACATTAGCCTTGCTTGGATGATACTGAAGCTCCACGTCATAATCCTTGATCAACTCTAACCATCTTCTCTGCCTCATGTTCAATTCCTTCTGAGTAAAGATGTACTTCAGACTTTTATGATCTGTGTACATCTCCACTCGGTCACCATATAAGTAATGCCTCCATAGCTTCAGAGTAAACACTACTGCCGCTAACTCCAAATCATGAGTTGGGTAATTCTTCTCGTGGTCCCGAAGCTGCCTAGATGCATATGCTATCACCTTCCCATGTTGCATAAGGACACATCCAAGTCCTTTACCTGACGCATCACAATATACTGTAAAACCTCCGGGCCCAACTGGCAATGTAAGGATAGGTGCTGATATCAACTTCTGCTTTAAAGTCTCAAATGATGCCTGACATTCTGCCGTCCAAACAAATGGCACATCCTTCCGAGTCAAGCGGGTCATGGGCGCTGAAAGCCTTGCAAAATCTGACACAAACCTTCTGTAATATCCTGCCAATCCTAAGAAACTCCGCACATCTGCTACGGTCATGGGTACTGGCCAACTCTCTACTGCTTCTACCTTCTTGGGATCTACTGCTACTCCAGCTCCTGAGATGATGTGACCCAAAAATGAAATATGGTCCGACCAAAACTCACACTTACTGAGCTTGGCATACAACTGGTTCTCTCTCAGAACCTGTAACACTTTCCTGAGGTGGTCTTCATGCTCCTCTTCACTAGCAGAGTATACGAGAATGTCGTCAAGAAACACAACGACAAACTGGTCTAAATATGGCATAAAGATGCGGTTCATCAAATCCATGAATATTGCTGGAGCATTGGTCAAACCAAACGGCATTACTAAGAACTCATAATGCCCATACTTCGACCTGAATACTGTCTTGGGAATATCTTCCTTCCGAACCCTCACCTGATGGTACCCTGAACGAAGATCTATCTTGAAGAAAACTCTAGCCTTGCTCAACTGGTCAAACAAGTCGTCGATCCTGGGTAATCGGTACTTGTTCTTCACTGTTGCCGCGTTAAGCTTCCTGTAGTCAATGCATAATCTGGATGACCCATCCTTCTTTCCCACAAGTACCACTGGTACTGCCCATGGTGATACGCTAGCTTGGATGAACTTCTTCTCCTTCAGTTCCTCCATATGCTGATATACCTTAGCCTGCCCTGAATCCGCCATTCTGTAAACCCGATCTGATATCGGTTTAGTTCCTGGTGCCAATTCTATACTGAACTCAATATCTCTAACCGGTGGTAGACCTGGAAGTTCTTTAGGAAATACGTCTAGAAATTCTTCAACTACCTTCGGAATCTGAACTTCCTCCATTGCCGTCACTACTCCCTGCTCTTGCTGAGTTGCCTCTGATCTGACTAAGGTAAATCTCTTCATGCCTGAAATATCAAAAGATACACTCCCTCTACGACAATCTATTGTCGTATGACTGTCTTTCAGCCAGTCCATGCCTAAGATAACGTCGAAATTTCCGACAGGAAATTCTATCAACCGGGCAGGTAAGGAATGCCCGCAAACTACAACGCTACACGCTAAAATAACTCTACTAACTCCTACGAGCCCATTACCAGTGAGTATATTCAACCTCCCTGGCAATGCCTCGAACTCCATTCCTAGTCGTATCGTAAATCGTACAGATATTAATGAATGGGATGCTCCCGAATCAAACAATGCTACTGCGGGATATGAGGCGACGAGAATGTTACCTGCCACAACATCTCTCGATGCCAATGCCTCCTCCAAGGACAAAGTGAACGCTTGCCTTCGACCTCCTTGCTGGTTTCCATGCTGTGGCCTAGCCTGATGTTGCTGCTGGCCCCTTCCTTGATGATGCTGGGATGGTCTATGTTGGTGTTGCTGCATCGGCGGTCCATGCTGCCGAAACATCTGAGCCTGCGGTACTAACGGACGCTGTGCCAACGGTCTCACTGCTACCGCTGGTCCTCGATACTGGCCTGCCCCTGGTGCTGGCAGAGCAGGAAACTGCTGCCCTGGTCCTCCTGACCTCGAATTCATGGGACATGTGGTAACCCGATGGTCTGGATTTCCACATATCAGACACAGTCCATTCAATGTCCGACACATATCTCGAGTGTGTCCCATCTTCCCATAATAAGTGCAGCCCGTCGGGGGTTGCTGGTTCTTCCTCTGTTGCTGTTGCTGCTGCTGCCTGGGTGGTGCTGGTCCTCGTATTGCCACATCGTGGATACGAATGCCAGTGGATGGTGCTATTGTTCGGGGCGCTGCTCCCCCTCCTCCTTCAATCTGACTGTGGGATATCTTCTGACCCCAGTCCTTGTCGCAAGCCTCTGAATGGTGATCTCATGCCTTCGAGTCACCGTTAATACTTCGTCAAAAGTCTGGTAATTGTGCCCCTCTATCAGTTGCAAGAGTTCAAGATAAAACCCTTGCTGAAACCTCATAGCCCTCTGGCTCTCTGTTGCTACCATCTCTGGGGCAAATCTACTCAATCTGCAGAATTCCGCTGCATAAGCATCTACAGTCTTGCCAGCCTGTCTGAGGCTGATAAACTTCTGTTGTAGCTCAAACTGTGCCACAACTCTATAGTACTTGGTCTTGAATCTTGCTGTGAAATCGTCCTAAGCCACAGGACGTCTGATGCCCACTTCCTCTGATTCCCACCAATCACGTGCGAGATCCTGAAATAACAACTTCACTAGATCCACACGTTCTTCTGCCGGTACCTTAGCTGCTGTCAGAAAAGCCTCCATATCCTTAAGCCATGCATCCGCTGAAATGGCATCCTCCGTGCCCTCAAAACGGCGGGAGTTGTACTTACAAAACCTGGCTGATGCTCCTGAATCAGCCCTCACTCCTCTTTCCAATGCCGTCTGCAATCTTTGGTTGAGCAACACATTCTGCTCTTGTAGCTGAGTGTGCATGCGCTGTTGGGCCAACATCTGATGTTGCTGAGCAGCCATCATTCCTCTCAAGATCTCCAGAAGGGCTGGTGTGTCTACTCCCAAGGTAGGTGGAACTGTTGGTGGTGGTGGAACCTCCGGATACTGCGGTTCAGTTGCTGGTTCTACTATCACTTCTTCTTGAATAGTCTCCTGAGGTGAGACTGGCCCTTGTTGCTGACCATCCTGGTCATGTTGCCCATGTTGTCCTTGTTGTTGCTGTCCAGCTCTGACCGATGCGAACGAAGTGCCCCTAAGAAAAGGGACAAGAGAACAAATCAAACGACCGGACATGAAGGATCAATGAAGTCAAAGGATACCGGAATGTCAAGCAAGAGTTGAGAATAACGAATCAGGAGATCAAGGGAAAACATGTGTGATTGAGACATCCTATAATTCAAAACACCCCACAAGTCTAAAATCAGACCTGCATGGGCCACCACTAAAACCTTGTCACGCCCCAGAACCAGAATACTGGAGAGCGGAGGAATGACTCAGTCAGCTACGTATTACGGGTAGATGAATACCGTATAATACGATCAATGCTGTCTAACCAGACGAGGGAGTGCATACTACATAAAGGTCTTACTATAGTCATTTCACATATATTGTCTCAATCATTCAATCAAGAAGCATAAATAGAGAACATGTAAGATAAAGCAGTAAGGCGTCCCAAACGCTTAGTCAAAATGTCCTTGAGATCTGGCTTTACAAAACATAGCCAGATGGTATAGCAAGTATCCATAATTGTTATCAGCTACAGTCTGACTTAATTACAATTATGTAAAAGTAAGTGTAAGACAATCCGACTAACATGTCGGTGCCAAACGGCTAAGTATAAAGGTAAATAACAAAATGAGCGGTGAAGTAAGGAACCCACTCGAGTCCTCCTGCGATCATTCTCCTAGTATTGACCATCTTGGAGGTAGAAGTACGCTGGATCCTCGGGAACCGGCTCTAAATCTGGCCATGCAAAACCAGAGAGGTTAGACCTCTAATAGCAAGTACCACAAGGAAGGACGATATGAAGGACTAAACCAGTAAGTAAAAGAATATAATGATAATAGATCTCTGCTTTCTACTAGGATTCACATCACATCACGACACTTCGAACCAACCTCCCAACCAAACAAGGACAGAAGTTGGCCCGTCATGTCCTGACATTCTGATCATCCCAGTTAGGTAACAGAGTAGCACAGTACACAAATAAATCGTCTTGAACGGCCAATCAAATCCTACGGCTTGCTATTATGAGTCCCAAGTTATCCTGAAATTATGCAAAAATAGGGATTCCTCAGTTCTTACTATGTACGAGCAAGGCTAGTCTATCCAGTCAATCAATTACGCCAATCATGTAGTTAGACGAGTCCCAACGGGACGCCTGCCGTTATAGCATGTATAATAATATAAGCAGATACTGTTCCCTGCCCGTGCGACAGATTTACAGTATCTGTGGGAACCAGCCGGCCCGTCGGACACTTAATAGTCCCAAGGGGGCTGCCATGTAAGAACTCGGGAATCCATTCTCTCCATGCCATCATTATTTTATTTAACTTAATAGTCTCTACGTTGAGTGAAGTTCCATGCCGTGGATCATGGTCGTTCAAATGAGTACTTTCGTACGGGGTACGATATGCGCAACTCTACAACAATACCCGTGCGGCTAGGTTGTAGGTTTTACATAGCGTGATGTAACAATCAAATTAACTACGGAATAATCATGCCTTGACCATAAAGTACACATGCTGTCTTTGTAAGATAAATAGATAATTTAATAATAAATAATTACTTTGAAGCCTGCATGTGCCTGTATGCCAATATTCGGGATCGGCTAATCGAGTATAATAGTTCATTACATGAACGTGTCTCATTCATTCAATTCAATAAGACGACTAGCCAGTCTCTTAGTTCCAACTAGGAACGCATGATCAATTATTAGTCAATGTCACAATCATTATCAATGGTGATAAGACATGAAAGTCAATTAGTATTACATGGGGTCGAGCCTATAACTCCTCAGAGTTAAGTTCTAGTCATACTGGGTATCCATGGATCAATCAAGACACATGACACATTCCACATAACAATCTGTATTAACAATATTAACATATCATGATTTATCAAGAAATTCACGCAAAAAGGCGTAAGGATATAATAGAAGAATTATCATGCCATTATTAAATGAATAGGTTGAGGAATAAATAAAAACACCCAGGTCAGGAAGTCACGCCAACAAATCTATGCTAAGGCCAAAAGTCACACAAGAAGTCTATGCTTAAGACCAACAAGTCACGCTAAATCTAGCTGGGGTGAGCGTGGAAAATGGGCGTGAACAGTGAGCGTGAAAAGTGATACACGCTGGCAAGCGTGAGCGTAAAAAGTCACGCAAGCAAGCACATCATGAGCGTGAAGGGAAAATCCATGCACGCACAAGAGAGCGTGACTAAAAATCCACGCACTCATGAAATTGTGCGTGACTAAAAATACCCGCAGACTCGTGGAGGTGTGCGTGACTAAAAATACACGCAGACTCGTGGATGTGTGCGTGACTAAAAATACATGCAGACTCGTGAGAACGTGAGAGTGACTAAAAATACACGCAGACTCGTGAGAACGTGAGCGTGACTAAAAATACACGCTAACATGTAAGAACATGAGCGTGTCTCAAAATCCACGCAGACACGTAAAGACGTGTGCGTGACTAGGCTGATGTTTTACGCGAGCACGTAAGAACGTGTGCGTGCACATCTCCCGAACTCCAAGTCCTATGGAGCCTTCGTTCCAGCCAGAAAATGAAGTTCCCAGCCAGAAACACGCTAAGTTGGGAGGACCAAAAACCCATGAACAGCCAAAATACAACAACTTAGATCTAGGAAAAACTAGCCACAGAAATCAAAAATGTTAAGAACTAATCTCTCTCAGAATCATGAGAGGAAGGGAAATGAACCACAAAAATGGTTCTCCAAGCAAGAAGCAAGATTGCACTTGCCTTCTCCTGCTGCTGGTAGGTGGTGGGGAGTAATGAGAGGAAGAAGAAGAAGTAATGGTGAGAATGAAGTTATGAGGAGAGAGAAAGAGATGTAAGCTTTAAATAGGGAAAGTGGTGGTAGGTGGGAGTTAATGGGCCGGGTTTGTGGGGATCCAGCAAACCGAAACCCAATAACACTAAAGCAACAAATAAAATGCAGGTAATAAAATTACAGAAATATAATTTGTAGGAAATTAATTAACATGAAAATTTAAGAGCAGATAATTAATTAACATGAAAATTTCAAAAGAATTTAAATACAGAATACTACATGATAAATACTAAATAAATACTCATGAGTTGTATATATATAAAAATATGTATTCCGGGAACGGAGAGTGACACATGTTCCATGTATCCTAATTACAATGGTATATCCCGGGCCCGAGCCATGTCCTCGATCATTCGAAAACGGTTATTGGTACCAACCTTTTCGTATGAGGAGAGGCCCGTGTCCCTGTTTGACCAAAGAGAGAGACCTCAAGCACAAGACTATCAGTTTAGTTCGTGTTGCTTGAGTTCATCGCTCCTTGGGAGAGTCAAACGTGGGAGTGTGAGGATGATATCCGATCACGTTATCCCAATCGGTTTGGCTTGTGAGGTGTAATATCTTCCTTATGCCTTGCACTTTGATCCCTTGTTTGCATGTATGATTGTATGATTGATTGGTAGCGTAGATTGCTTGCGATAGTATAGCTATCCCGACATCTCTAGCCTCTTGATTAAATTCCGAGGACGGAATTATTTTAAGGTGGGTAGGATGTAGTGTCCCGAAATTCGTGATACGTATTTTATACGTGTTCGTATTTCTGACCCGTATTTCTCATTTTTTTTATTAGTTAGTTGTGGTTTATTTTCATATTTAGCATTGGGGTTTAATTGTCATTTATCGTTCATGGATTAATTCTGATTAGTGGAGCTTGGTTTTATTTGGATAGGAGAAGGATTGGGTTGGTTCGGCTTGGCTTGGTTTACTTGGTTCATCATGAACCAAGGTAAACCCCTACCTACCACCCCCATCATCATTTATTAACCCCACCCTCTTTCTCTCTCATCATTCACTCTTCTTCTTCCTCACCGTTGCTCTCCACCTACCAAGAGGTTTAGGCAAGTGCAATCTTGCTTCTTGAGGGATTATAATTTTTATTGTTTTATTCTCTTCTTTACATGATTATAAGCCTCTTTAGAACTTGGAGTTTTTAATTTTGATGGATAGATTCTTCTAGATCTACATTTTAACTTTGAGTTCATTGAGTTTTCTTGGTTTTGATCTACTAAAACTTGTTATTTTCGAAAACTAATAGTTCCATGAGCAAGAGCACGAAATTTCGTGTGAATTTGGTTTTTGATTCACCTCATTTCGAGTTAAAATGAAGTTTTTATGGCCAAAACAAGTTTTCTGAATTTTCATGTCGGCTGAAGAATGTGGTGCTGGCGTAAAATGAAATTTTACGCAGGGAAGCTAGCATAAATTCGAATTTTACGCAGGAAAGCTTGCGTAAAAATGAAATTTTACGCTGGAAACCCTGAAATTGCGTATTTTACGCTGGATGGTACCCAGAATGTGAAATTTTACGCAGGGAACCCTGAAATTGCATATTTTACGCTGGATTGTATCCTGAATGTGAAATTTTACGGTGGGAACCCTGAAATTGCCTATTTTATGCTGGATTGTATCCAGAATGTGAAATTTTACGCTGGAAACCCTGAAATTGCGTATTTTACGCTGGATTGTATCCAGAATGTGAAATTTTACGCAGGCAACCCTGAAATTGCGTATTTTACGCTGGATGGTACCCAGAATGTGAAATTTTACGCTGGAACCCTCCCCTTTTACATACTTTACGCAGAATTGATTTTTTGGCATAAAAAGTGCACAGAATGACTGTTTTTGCCAAGTTTAGCTATTTTCTAGCCAGAATTTCGAAAAACTTAAAACATGAAAGTTTTAGATCTCTGTCTTGCCTTTCCGAATATTTCTGGAGCACCTCAGTTTGAATTCGTATGTGAAAGTTATGCCCCGTCTCCCCTGAGCCACCTGATTTCTCCACAACTCTTGCACCCTGTTTATATTTAGTTATTGCATATATGCTTATACCAGGTTAAATGTTAATTTTTAAATATGTTCCATGACATAATGGTGTCCCGTCGTGGCGTACTTTTGACAGTGAATTTGACACGATATATATCTCGAATACTGTTGCGACGGCTAGCATGTCATGACAAAATTGAATGGCCTGGACACCGTGGGTGATTGTGTTTGTACAAAATGAACCGATAATGTTTGCATCATGTCTAGGACAAGGATCCCTGCATACCACGGTCAGGGATACCTACAGTAATTGACTAAGGCTAATAAACTAGAATAATTCAGTAGACATGAAGAGATTTCCAGCTACAGGCAATTCCGTTACCTGGGCGCATTAAGTGGACTTGTAGCCTACCGACGAGTAGGGCACATTTCTAGCACACAGTCGCGTGTTGCATTCTCCATAAACGAATATTCGACCTGGATAACCGGATGGTCTGCAGGGCTTGTGGGTGTTGGGATAATCTCATTGCATCTTACTAGTAACTAGGCCTGTGATAACCCTAGTTAGTTAAAAGTATCAAGCCGTACTCTTGATTGGCCGTGATTGATTGGATGTAGTTTATCCCAGCTTAATCTTGTCCCGATCCTGTACAAGATTGTGACACGACATGATTATTGATGCTTGCCTTAACAATAACGATCGGGGGTCCAGTTCTGTTCAGGCGAAGGATTACAATCCCGGTCCTTGTTTGGTTTAAGGATTGTAACCTGGCTCCCGAAGCAGTTCTGTGTCCTCTCTTCGTTTATTGTCTTGTTGCACCCCATGCCATGCTCGTCATGTTTTACCTTACTTCAACAACATGATTATTTATACTGGCCTTAACAATAAAGATCAGGGGTCCAGTTCCGTTCAGGCGAAGGATTACAATCCCGGTCCTTGTTTGGTTTAAGGGTTGTAACCTGGCTTCCAGAACAGTTCTGTGTTCCTATTCGTTTATTATCTTCACTGTACCAATAGTATTTGAGACGGGTTTCTTTTCAGGTGAAGGGTTACAACTCCGGTCCTTATTTGGCTTAAGGGTTGTGACCTGGCTACTTGAATGGTTTTCTCGTACTCAGTTTACTGTGGTTATCTCTATTATTAGCAATTCTTTATTTACTATCTTTATTATTCTATTATTGATATGCTGGTTTTAGTTTCTAAGTGAAGCCTCCTTTGTGGCACTTGCTCTTTCTGGGGTTTGACCCAGCTGGTTTTGTATGGCCAGATATTGGAGCAGCTCCAGAGGATCCACCTAACTTCCAGCCAGATGGTGACCACCAGGCGTAACCCTGGCAATGAGTGGGTTTCTTTTTGTCCTCCCACTTTATTATAAAATTATTCTTTTGAGGCGTTTAGCCGACGAGCATGTGTTTGCTCGATTGCATCTTTACTTACTGTCTGCCTACGGGCTGTAACATGATTGACAGATCCTAGGGTTGATCATGTATGACTGAACTCTTGCTAGTCTTGACATTTTATACGACTAGCTTCATGATCATCCAATATGTAATATTGGCGACGCCTTACTATTGTATATTTGGTGGTCTTACATCTTGTATCATTTACTTACTTGCTTGTGATTGAGACAATAGGCTTGTTCTTGACCATAGGAGACTGATGGATTGTAGTTAAACCCTCATATATCTAGACAGCCGTGACCGTATAGTGAGGTAGATTCCATTTCATTATACGTAGCTGGCTATGTATGCCCCCGCTCTCCAGTATTCTGGTTCTGGGGCGTTACAATATACCATCATGAAGGTAATCCTGTCCACTACAAAACTCGTGAAGAAGGTTTCCAGAGATGAACATCCCTGACACTCCAAATATCAATGGCACGGGAAAGTACACTTAAAGATAAATAACAGAATAAATTATTTATTAAAACTAAATCAATCAGAAAAATTTTTAAAAAAAAACCCGAAATTCAGGGTGCTCACACTACCTTATGAAGAATAAAAGTGACGTCTTTGAGGTGTTTCGCGACTTTCATCGCCGGGTAGAAACACAATATGGCACTAAAATTAAGTGCTTACGGTTTGACAATGGAATGGAGTATACAAATAAGTAGGTTGCTGAGTATTTATCCACTCATGGAATACTACACCAAACTTCATGTGCCTACACACCGGCACAAAATGGTATAGCCGAACAGAAGAACAGACACCTGCTGGAGGTCGTACGGACGATGATGCTGGCTATGAATGTCCCGAAACACTTATGGGGGCAGGCGTTGTTAACGGCCTCTTATCTCATCAACAGAATGCCATCTCAGGTATTGGACTGGAAGACACCGTTGGAGATGCTTACTGGTGCAACCACGTACACTCTTCCACCGAAAGTATTTGGGTGTGTATGTTTTATCCAAGATAATAGGCCAGGCGTTGGCAAAATGGATCCTAGAGCGGTTAAATGTGTCTTTGTCGGGTACACGGTAACTCAGAAGGGATACGCATGTTGGAGCCCAGTTGAGCGAAAGATATTTGTAAGCATGGACGTTACATTTAGAGAACTGGAACCATATTATGCTTCGGATGATGGTTCGGCGTTTGGTGACACACCTAACATAGAGGGTGTTAGATGTGTGGGGGAGAAAATAAGCCCATCTGTGGTAGTCGGATCGGTCCCATGTCCGGTCGTGGAAAACTGGACGAAAGGGAAGAAAGCAGTGACTCCGATACAAAAGATGAAGAAGATACATATGTTAAACAAAGAGAGCAGCAGACAATGGAAAAGGAGCTCCAAGTCTACAGAAGAAGACAGCAGAAGTCCAGTACTGTGCCTGTACCGTGCCCTGTGCCTACTGTACCAAGTCCCTCGTCTACTCCTGCTCCAACTCTTAAAGATGCTGCCCCCGCACAGAATCAATCTGATTCTGATGCGGATCTCTCTGACTCTGATGGTATAATCTCTCCACCACCTATTGCTCCCTTAAGGAGATCTTCTCGCATCAATGCGGGTAAGGCTCCTAGTCGTTTTGATGATTATGAACATGATATTGCCAACTACCTGTCTTATTCTAATATTTCTTCGAATTATCGAGCCTTCATTGCATCATTAGACTCTACTTCGTTGTCCAAAAGTTGGCAGGAAGCAAAGAAAGATCCAAGGTGGAAAGCTGCAATGATGGAAGAACTTGGGACACTGGAGAAAAATAAGACGTGGGAGCTGGTTCCATTACCCAAAGGAAAGAAAACTGTAGGATACAAATGGGTGTACACAGTAAAGGAGACGTCAGATGGAAAGGTGGAACAATACAAGGCGAGGTTGTTTGCAAAGGGATACACACAATCATATGGCATCGACTATGATGAGACGTTTGCTCCAGTAGTGAAAATGAGCACCGTAAGAACTCTGGTCTCCATTACAGCAAACTATAGGTGGAAGCTATACCAATTAGATGTGAAGAATGCCTTTCTCCATGGGAACCTACAAGAAGAAGTGTACATGGAACTCCCGCCAGGGTGCTACGCTATAGAATCAGACGGAGGAACGTCGCATAGAAAAGTGTGCAAACTAAAGAAGTCGCTATATAGGCTCAAGCAATCTCCTCGAGCCTGGTTTGACAGATTCAGAAAGGCTATTACAGGCATGGAATACCATCAAGCAAATGTAGATTATACGGTCTTTCTTCAGTATGCAAGAGGCCACATCACTATACTTGCTGTATACGTGGATGATATAGTAATCACAGGTAATGATGAAGTCGAGATCGCTAAGCTGAAGTCAAAACTCGCGAAGGAGTTTGAAGTGAAAGATTTAGGAGCGATAAGGTACTTTCTAGGTATCGAGGTGTGTGAAGGCGAACAAGGAATTGTTCTCTCACAGAGAAAATATACACTAGATCTGCTGAAGGAGACATGGATGCTGGAATGGAAAGTAGCAGTCACTCCAATTGACCAGAAGTGCAAGTTGGGAGCAGAAGCAGGAGAGCCAGTTGATCGTGAAAGATATCAACGACTTGTAGGAAGATTAATTTATCTGGGGCACACTCGTCCTGATATCTTATTTGCGGTGAGTGTAGTAAGTCGCTACATGTATGATCCAAGAACGGGTCATATGGATGTAGTGTTTCAGATCTTGAGATATCTGAAAGGGACGCCGGGGAAAGGGCTATGGTTTAAGAAGAATGGATGTATAGAAGTTGAGGGATACTGCGATACAGACTGGGCGAGCTGCATAGACGATAGAAGGTTTACCACGGAATATTGTGTCTTTGTAGGAGGAAACATGGTCTCATGGAGAAGCAAGAAACAGTCAGTGGTAGCACGATTTACAGCTGAAACAGAATACAGAGCAATAGCCTTAGGAGTGTCAGAATTGCTGTGGGTGAAAGCGTTGCTGACAGAGTTGAAGCTGGACAAGGGAGCACCATTACGTCTTCTGAGCGATAGTCAAGCTGCAATAAGTATAGCTAACAATCCAGTTCAGCACGACAGAACGAAGCACATCGAGATCGGTCGATTCTTCATCAAAGAGAAGCTGGAACAAGGGATACTGAAGATTGATCATGTTCGCTCAGAAGAACAAGTGGCAGACTGTTTGACTAAGGGTCTTAGTTCATTAAGTCTGTCGAAGCTATGTAACAAGATGGAAATGATTAATATCTATCGTCCATCTTGAGGGGGAGTGTTGAGAACTAATAAGGGATTTAGTCCCACATTGAAAAAATGTAGTATGAAGAGGAGCTAGACTCCCTATAAGTAGTGGAGTAGCCAATCAATAAAAATACAACAATTATTCTCTACACATGCATTATGATGATTTTTTTTATCAACGATGAGTAATAAAGTATGAGAAAGGGAGAAGAGACAAGACATACCTGGACAAAGTCTGAAAGCCACGGAGCAGCAAGTTAAAAGAAAGAAAAATAGAGAAAAAAAAGTCATGTTATTTTATAGCACGAATAAAGAATATTTATGAATTTTTAAATAAAACCTCTCACTTTTTTTTGTTAATCCTCCAATTTGGGAGGTTTAAAATGGAGAAGAAAAGGCTAAACATCTCCTCACTTAAGCCTTTATAATCCTTCCTCCTAAATCTCACGCTCAAACCAAGCATGATTTTTTTTCCTCACTTAACTTTTCCTTACTTAACTCTCTTGACCCTCAATCCAAGCAAACTCTTAGAGTTCAGAGGGTGTACATCAGAGAATTGAATGAGCAAGGTTCTCAGTTTTAATATTGGAATCGATTTAAGACTCTTTCAGTATCCTGGTTTTGACAATTGAAGATATATTTGTTCAATGTTTTCCAGATGTTGATTTCAGAAAATCAAAAGATAATAAGAAACTAGTTACAAACTAAAAATATATGTGATATATTTTGGAATGATTTTATGTATTCCTTGTTATGTTTGATAGTTTTGAATTGAATAAAATGTACTGATTGTTGAAATATTCACCCACAATAAATATTATTGTTTGTTTTACATCCTTGTAATAAACATATCCACAAAATATATGATGTCCCTAATAGGGGTAGCGGGAGGTGCCCGCCAAGAAACTCAAAAAATAGCTTAGATATTCTACAAAGGAGAGACGTTAAGGTTAGGTAGGCACTTATCTGTCTACAATGGAAAATGAGTCGGTATGGAGTCATATCAGCTGTGGATATATACTAGACTAAGAAACAAAGTCAATTCCATATATGTTAATATTTGATAATCAGAGGCGGATCCAACATATAGCTGGGGTAGACTGCAGCCCACCAATTTTTTACTCTTTTTTTCCTTACATTTTTTTTTTCTTTTCTATATATATATATATATATATATATATATATATATATATATATATATATATATATATATATATATATGGGATAGGCCACCTCTAGGCCACCCGAATCCGCTATAGTCCATTCCAACCCTGTTGGCAATGATCAAATTAGTGTATCAATTTATTTATTTATTTTAGGTCATATTTTCTTTTTTAATTTTTTCCGTTGCTAATTGGCCCATAGGCCTAATTTCCATATCCACACTGGTTAGTATTCAATCGGACATGTCAGAATCAATACGATAATACCTATCGGAACGACAATGTGTACCTTGGATCATGGTTGTCGAGATGATGGAGTTGCTAGTCATGCTCGAGATGGACACACAAACATTTCTAAACAGTAGAGGATCATCTATGTTGCATGAACACGAAAATAAGGTCCGTATTCGTATCTTATATGTATCTTTTCATACGACATAGCGATCATACAGTATTGTGTCCTTTTTTTTGTATACGTAGCAGTATTCATAGAACATATTAGGACTAGATCGGATCAATATAGAGACCAGAGGAGGAAGAGAAGGTGTTAGGAGCAAGGTTATAAAAATCAGCCGATACTGAATACCAATACAAACGATACAAATTGGCAGTTTTTGTTGGGTTGACACATACATTATCCGAAACTCTGCTAAAAAAATAGATATCAGTTGATTTCTCAAATATTATCATCCTGCGTCTCAGACCGAAACTCCGCCAAAACAAAATTTTTTTAAATTGGATTAGCAGCTGCTGTTGGCTGGTACTTGGAGTTAGGGTTGACCGGTGTTGATAGAGGGTCACGAGGGCTTGGGCTTCTAATGTTTGCAGCTTGTTTAGGTGGTTACATTGGGCTGGGCTTACAATCTCCTGCGGAAAATAGCCAAGCTGGCCTACAATCATACATAATAATCAAAGAGGTATTTTTCTAGAGAGAATATATATATATATATATATATATATATATATATATATATATATATATATATATATATATATATATATATATATATATACAGAAAGCTTCTCCTACGGGAATAACTTACGGGACAAACTTACGGGATGAGAAAATATACGTATGGTTCTCTTCTTTATTTCTTTCACTTTAAAAATGTTAGATCTCTCTTTAAAAAAGGAACCTATCTCTATCTTAAAGATAAGTCTATTTATTTTTTAAATAGTGAGAAATTTATTTATTTATTCAAAAAATAGAGATAAAAAAGTTAATTTTATAATTTTTTAAAGTAGAGATGGATTGTTTTAAAAAAAATTATCTTTAAACGTAAATATCTTTTTAAAATGTTATTCAAAAATATACTTAATATTAATGTTAATTTTAATATTATTTCTCATGTTAGTTTTTTGGTGCTAACTTTATTGTTGATATTAATTTTAATTTTAATTTCAACATTAACATTAAGTTTAATTTAACATTAACATTAATATTAACATTAACATTAAAATGTAATATTAAAATTAAGATTAAGATTAATATTAAGATTAAGAATATAATTTAAAATTAAGATTAGAATTTAAATTTAGATTTAGATTTAAATTTATTTAAAAACAAAAATAAATTTAAATTTAAATTAAATTTAACATTAACATTAACATTAAAATTAAAATTAAATTAGATTTAGATTTAAATTTATTTAAAAACAAATTTAAATTTAAATTAATTTTAACATTAACATTAACATTAACATTAACATTAACATTAAAATTAACTTTAACATTAAAATTTAAATTAATGTAAAAATTAAAAATTAAAATTAATATCAACATTAATATTAAGATTAACATTAAAATTAATATTTTAAATATAATTTTTAAAGGTATATTTATTTCTAAGGATAGATTCTTTTTTTTTTAAATTATCTTTATTTAAAAAAATAAATGGAATAATTTATCTATCTCTATTTTTTAAAATAAATAAATCCCTCTCTGTTTAAAACTAAATTGATAGATAAGCCTTATTTTTTAAGATAGAGATATGTTTCTTTTTAAGAGTAGAGAGTAGAGATTTAAATATTAAAGAGAAATAAATTTCAGAAGAGAAACATACGTATATTTCGGCCAGATATTTTGTGTTTCTTTTCTCTCCGTAAGAAATTGCTCTATCCCGTAAACTTATCCCGTATAAGAAGGGGGCTGTATATATATATATATATATATATATATATATATATATATATATATATATAGAGAGAGAGAGAGAGAGAGAGAGAGAGAGAGAGAGAGAGAGAGAGAAAATATATATATATCTAGAAAGAAAAATAGCCAAGCTGACGTTACAGTAAGTTGTAACGTAACTATATCTATCTAGAGAGAAAATATCCATATTTTTCTACAGAGGTATTTTGTTGCGGCTTAATTTTAAACATATGGAATAGAGCTTGTACCTTTACAATTTAATGTTAATTCTCATTTTTCAACATGAGGAGTCTTCCAATGGAAACAGAATGAAGCTTTGAGATGTGTTAGCAATTCAGAGGATTCTATGATTTTGATAAATAAAAATTTACCTGTCGAGCGCTAGGTTGTAGACCTCACTCCGCTCGAATTGGCTAGGTGGCCGTGCCAGGACCCGAGAGGATCAAGAAACGAACACACACACACACACACACACACACACACACACACACATATATATATATATATATATATATATATATATATATATATATATATATATATATATATAATGATGATGAAAAAAAAAAAAAATATATATATATATATATATATAATGATGATGAAGAGAGGTCGAGTAAATCATACATAATAATCAAAGAAAGTAGAACAAGAGATGAGATGCTACACTAATATGTCATTACGTTAAGTCGAGACATCTTTTACTTGCTCTCATTATTTTTTTGGTTATTTTATTCTCTGATATATTCTATTCGATATATTTTGTGATATATTCTGTACAGGTTCCTATTCTGTGATAATGAACCTGCAATATTTTTTTCAAAATCTTGTTTTAGTGATGTTTAGTAATGTTTAGCGATGCAATATATACATTGCTAAAATATATCCAAACGTCGCTACTTTGTCGCTACATGGGATATAATCTGGCAGTTTTAGCGACATTTATCGACTCTTCGTACGTCGTTAATTCGAAAATGTGTCGTTGCTAAACGTCGCATGTTCGTCGCAAAAATGCTAACATGACAGACTTTGTCATGTCAGCAAAGACATTGCTAAAATAAGTAGACAACGCTACTATAGTAGTTTTTTTTCACAACGAGTAGCAACAAACATAACGTCACTCAATTAGTGACGTACTTTATGTCGCTAGACGCTGCAAAGACGTCCTTTTTGTCGCTACATCATCATTTTCCAATGTTTTTGTTATCAGTGAACATCCACTTGTAATGCCCCGAATCCTATCAGTATCAATTCATTGGACAAATTAAATTGAGATATTTCCTATCTATGTATTGACTTCTTTGAAATTAAGTTCTAGATGTAGTGAATCGTGCCTTGGAGAAGAACTTTATATAAGAATCTTTTCATCAAACATTTTTACTGTTCATTTTTGCTGATACTTTTGATGTTGGTTTTATGAATATATTTTTGTGGATGTTTTTGATAGATTTTCTTGCTAGCCTTCATCGATTTTCGTATTTATATTGAATTCTGATAGAAAGAGAGAGGAAGTATTCATTCTCTGTGAAAGCACCCTAGAGAGGGGGTGAATAGGGTCAAGCTAACTAATCAAGCACTAAGCAATTGCTAATAAGCAATTTAAAGATTAAGAGTGCAAGCTAAGAAGCAACAACAATACCGACACCCAATGTATCCTGATATCCTTCCAAGAAACACTCCAGTCCCGGAACTCTCTCCGGCTTTCATCTACTATTATGCAAATAGAACGACATGAGTTTTCATGCGAGGCTCGCCAACTTCTTACATGAGAGTTTTTATCTGAAGGCCTCTCCGACTTCAAACCGAGAGATTTTATCCGAAAACTCTCCAACTTCAACCGAGAGCATTTATCCGAAGGCTCTTCAACTTCAACCTTTCACAAGAAGGTTTTGATCCCCTTATAACAAAATAAAGATCTCATTTTTACAACTCAATAACACGATAACACAATTTTGTGGATTGACAAGTGAAAGCTTTGGTGGAGTGTGTGTGGATAAGTTTTGGTGTATTAGAAAATTTTAGGCTCAAAGCATCACCAAGAAGGGGTTCAAGGCTATTTATAACCAAAGTATTGAAAAGAGCTCAAAGACAACATTTCTGTCAGCAACCGGTATACCGTCAGTACAAATCGGTGTATCGTCGGTATACCGATCTGGAATACAATGGATAGCAATTAATATAGCCATTGGGATCATTAAATGCTCAAAATTTGACCGTTGGATTTTCAATGTTACTGAAACGATATACCAGCGGTACAAATCGGTGTACCGTCGGTATGCCGGTTCATTAGGCCGAGAGCAAATTTTATATAAAATTGGTATACCGTCGATACAAACTGGTGTACCGTCGGTATGCCAATTTTTATCCAAAAATGATCCTGGCTAATTTCTACCCTATCTTTCGATTTTGCCATCAATTTCTTGTGTTTACAATTATTTCTGAAACTCAATACAGACTCCAGATAAACTTGAGCAGGTGCAGGCTTCTTAAGAGTCTTGAAATAATGATGGCATGACTTAGTTTCTTCACTTGATAGATAGATGGCTTCTTCCTTGACGACAGTTTTCTAAAGATATCCAGGTTGTGAAATCTAAATACCTTTCGGGAGGCACTGCCCCCTTGACCCCCATCCGCCTACCAGGCAACAGAACTCCCGAGTACGTGGCTCCGGAGATGTCGTCGGGTGGTTCAGAGAAATCTTGTGGGATGTCGTCGTCTTTGGCTCACCATAATTTCTTTATTTCATATGTCCATGCTGATCTTACTTTTCTACAAATACATGTTAGAGGAATAAGGCAATATACATAGTAGCAAGTATGATCAAGTTAATGCACATTAGGACTATGATAGGTTTAAGTGTAATACTATAGTGATAGCATGAGCATTAGTGATAATAAAATGCTAAACTTAATTGATTAACCATATTCAAAAATATGATACAATCATTGGGCCAACACTCTGTTGGTGGAAATGCAAGTGATCGCGTAGGAGAAGTTTGATCTTAGCGTTGGAGTTCTCTTTCTCTCAATAATTTTTCAACAGTGAGTGACTTTGATTCTTCTTTCCTTTATCTCCACGTCTAATAAAAGAATCTTTGCTTGTCTCTATTGTGTCCTTCGAGCAATGTTACCTTAATAAAAAGAAATAAGATAGAAAGAGAGTAATTATAATGTTGCTTGCTTGTCATATATAAATATTGTTTATAATAATGTTGTTCAGTTGTCATATATAAATATGGATTATGGTACTATTGTTGAATAGAAATGGAATCGTGGAGAATGCTTATAATCGGTAGTATGGATTTCGAGCGAGTGCTCAAGGAAAGTAGAATACATATTGAGAATATGTTTTATAGTTATGTTCAAATTTTTGTTATCTTGTATGTTATATTTTGATAGCTAAGCTTTATATGCATGCATGGTAATGGACAACTTGTGCATAGGGTTTGGTTTCTTGAATGGTTGTCGGATCATTTGGATCGGTTCGGCCTAAGGAAATAAGGTAAGTGCTGACATATATGCACTGTAATTTTGGACCTTCGGTGGGGGCTCGCTACCTACATGGGAAGGATCGTCATCTTACTAGGAATTGTCCAAAATGACTTGTGGTGTCAGTTGTCACGTCCCGACCCAAAAAATTGCTCGTCCTCGCATCAATTTTATCGAATCATCGTCCTCGCTGGAGCGTGATGTCGTACGAGTCTAGAGTTGCACTCGTACAAGGCAAGATGACAAGTTCTCAAATGGTTATCTCGATTGACTATTAGCAGCGAAAGAAAATAGAGTCACAATTGAGTTTCACAGAGTATACGAAACAATTCTCTTTATTCAATAAGTAACGCAACATTATAAAGGCATTCAATAGCCCAAATGAATCATGCCAAAGTGGTTTACAACACTCAAGTTCTCTCTTGCCCTCAAAGGATTTCACCCGCGTGTCATACATCATGTCTTCTATATCTCGGCTGCATCATCATGTTGCAAGTCCGAGCGTCAATATAGTCATACGCCTCATTACGCTACGGCATTCAATACATCAGCACATTCAAGCGAAGCTCCGTCGCGAGCAGACCATTCCATGAACCTGCAAGTAATCTGGTGGGAGATCAGTACTAATCCTCTCGCGTACTGATCAGAGACCTACTTTACTAAACCGACATTAAGTAGATATATAAATCATGCAGCTTAAGTTATGATTTTTCTATCTTTGCGTTAAGATCTGTTTCATGACATATTCGAAAGTAGTAAAGCATGTTATCATGGCAAGCATGGTAGGTTTGATTTATGTAAACAAGCAAGTAGGCAACATACAATTCTCGTTTTCCTTCATGGCGACTTTGTACCGACTCAATGCACTCGCCCTTGCACCGACGTAAGGAAAATCTGTCTACCATCTTTTTCTGTCATGTTATAAGTGATCTTTGTGCAGGATCTCTGTGTACATGCACTTTCAGCCAACCATTCCTTAACTATATAAAGGTTACTGGCATTCAGCATGCCAGAATAGAATTCTACCAATGGTACGATGATGATTACTTCAGCCTGGGTTGCTACCCCTAATTTCGAAAGTACTTCCGAATGATACCGGTATTTGTGGTACTCCATTTCAATAGTAGGTCGCAAGCCTCATAAATTAAAATGCCCTACATAATACCTATCTCAAATTCCCTTCTAGATCGAACGATCCTACGATCCCGACGTACCTTGCTCGTGGGATACTCGTGCATGGGAAATCATCAAGTCCATTTGAACGTGCAATATATATCGATTTTATAAAACCAAACATAGTTTGAGTCTGAAACTCAGCTATCGCATCATCTCAACATTCGTTTCATCCATCTCTATTTCTACTGGCACAATGCCCCAACTCAATATTCAACAAACGAATGCCCCAAGGGCCAAGAATATTTTGAGGCAGCATACCGCATTCGATGGTTATTCGATATCCTTCGAGTCGTACATTCGATGCACGATCCGATTCAGTATTTCAATGTTCTACGACTTAGTGTTCAATGTTCTCCTACTCATACTTTTGATGCATGTCTCGATACGATCTTTCAATGTACTAGACTTATGTTCATTTCCTCCGACTCGTGTACTTGAGGCACGCCTCGATAGAGTATTCAATTTTCTACAGCTTGTGCATTGAAACACTTGCAACGCCGATATAGTCTTTCAATATTCTAGCCCTCTAATTTATGCACGGAGGCACGAAATGACTCGTACACTAAGGCACTTACCGATATAGTTATCCCATGTTCTATGGCTTGTGCGCCGAGGCGCTCGCCGTTGCGGTGTTTCGATATTCAATAGCGACTCGTGCATTTGATATACGTTTTATTTCAATTATTCTATCTAGTGTTCGACATGCACTACGATTTCTCTCGATCGAGCCACGCTCGTGGACTCGATAAGTTAGCTTTAGCATTTAACGGTTCATTTTACTTATGCACGAAGGAGTAGAAAAGAAGGGTCAAAGTCCTCCCACCTTAAGTCGATGCGCCTTATCGTTTTATCGAGCTGATGTGGCTCGATTTCATAACTTTGTTGCACAGCTAACTCTTCTGACTTAGCAATTCGAGTACTTCATACTTTGTTAAATTATTCGAATGATTCGACCTACTGTACCCTTGCCTCAGTCCATTGCGAGACGATGATTTGATTTTGCAAACTCCATTGCAAGCAAGGTAAAATGTCGACCTCCTATATTTCAGCATAAAAGCATAGCTTGCACACGAAACCAACTAAAATCAATATTCGTTCGAATCAGACTTGTGCATTGCATCGATTCAATTTTTTAGAATCTTCGAACCGACTTAATGCTTTCTATCGGGCCAACTTAACACTTGCATTGATTTTACTCGATGTATTCCACAGGTCAACGTAACTCTTTGCGTCGATTCGCATCGATATATATTTTGGGTCAACGCAACTCTTCGAGTCAACGACTCATCATAATGCACTGTGCGGAGCATAACATTGCATAATATACCACTCAAAATAAGGTTAGTCCTCGAACCGAAACCAATACTCAATTTCAAGTATTTCTCTAGATCGTTTCACGATCTCGTCTCACTATCGTTTGGATCATACAACTTAGTTTGGATTTATACACATATTTTAGGCATCTTACCAATATATGCATTTCAGCCAATCCAAGTGATAGGAAAATGGAACAAGCTAACCGGTAAATTTTTAATCCACGAATATTTGTCATTTCGTACTCTCGATCAGACTTGCTCTCTAGATATCGTTCTCGCATTTCTGTCACATATGTATATTCGATACATACATGATCATCCAACAAAAGTTACGACACAGAATGCGATTTAAAAATCATATGTCTCAGTTCGTATATTTCGCACAAACCATCAATTCTATGCGTTGCGTCAAGGCGTCGCACATCCGATCGCCACGAGTCTCTGCAACGCCTTGCATTTGAAGTCGCTGTCCAACTATTTTCTAAGTTCCACCTTGTAACTCATCTCTATACGATTTTTCTTGTTGACTTGCAAAATGTATCAATATTTAGGACTACGCCCACTATGTGACTTACCTAGACATTGTGCTAAAAATTTTCTGACACAACTTTAAAATTAATGTCGTACAAAGGCCACAATCTATCCGACAGAAAAGTTCGATTTGAGTCGACGATGCTCAAAGGCAACGGTCTCTCCGACACAAATTTTTAACTCAAGCTGACAGTTCTCAAAGGCAACAATCATTCTGTCGTAAAGGTCTCTACGACGCGTCTTATGTTCGATTCCTATCGAGTAGGAAATTCCTAGCAAAATTCCCAACTTGTCCTCTCGTAGCATCGAATATAAGTTCGATTCATGCAGGCTCAATTGCTAGGTGAATCCAAATCCAACGACACAACTCGAAAGTCATTCTCTTATCGTTCGCTCTCGTGCGTAGCACAATTCTCGAAATTGCCTATCCGTATCACCAAGTTTGTTTGTGAAATTTTTTATTTTGATCTTTGACCAACATAATCATTCAAGCATTTATCCGACCAGTCCTCAAAATCCAACTATTTTATTCTCGGTCGAAGCCATTGCATTAATTCTCGATCAGTTATTCGATCGCCTAGACTTATTATCAACATGCAACACATTGTATTTGTTCTTGACACAATTCCATATGTTACATTACATAGGTCATCTTATGGGTATGCAACATTCACTTTGATTTGACAGTCACGTCTTCTAGGATCAGCTGCCCCGATGCTATGCTCGATAATTATGGATCATTAACGAAGGACAGTTATTATGAACCATGTTATATTATTTTGGAGCCAAATCATATTGCGACGATTTCTTTGGGACTACCCAAATTTGGACAAAATCATTCTATCTGTGCAACTGAGGCACAACTATCCTCCGAGTAATTCATGCACTACCGTCGATGATTCCCTAATTCAAGAAATATCTACTCGTATTGAGTTCGAGTTTATCTACCCACGATCAATATCTGAGATGCTATACACATCGAAGCAATCATATATGACTTATGGTCTATCACTGATCAATCACAAAGTTTACGATCAACAAGTTTGACAGTTTTGTATTGCTATTTCCAAAATCAAGATATCGTAGACTCGCCCCATTTTGTATTCTCACATCGTGCTTATGTATTCTCGCGCATCAATTTTGATAGCACGAGGGTCAACTTTGAACCCTCCAGTTATACGATCATGTCCTTTAAGTTTTGTGTGTTTCATTCGTACACAAATGAGTTTGTCGCAACGTAACCAACTATCACTTAGGCACGATTTATCCGCATCGACCGACTTTTTATCGAGATCACAATTCGTGCGATCCGATTACAATTTGTATCACCAACATTTTTATTGAGTTCTCAAGTCGTGCGACCCGATTATAATTCATATCGACCAACATTTTTATCGAGTTCATAAGTTGTGCGATTCGATTATAACATTGAGTTTTCTATTCCGCCGATACAATTATTATATATCTCGAAGCAAAACCGTTTCGTTAGTCCCGGCCATTCAACTGACTTATAATTTTTTGTCCGATGTATCATTCAATGATACAAGTTTCGCCTTACCATTTTAACCGATTACCGAAGAATACTTGCATCAATATTCCGTCATCTAAATTTCCAATCGAGTCTCGGTACTATTCCGTTCGTTGCAGACAAACCTTCCACAATTTACATAATGTGTCGATGCAATCCTTTGCACAAGGGATATAGCATATACCACTCAGAATCAATCCATTCATCGCATAGGTGGTATGTATGGCATATACCACTCGGAATCAAGTTATTTTCCCTACATCATACTCGGTATGAACCAACAATCTATTCCGACTCACGATTTCTGCAGTGATTATGTCGATCACAACCGTAACTTTTGATTATTTAAAATCTGACACAACTCGGCCAATGTATTCATTTGCCAACACAAGTTTGGTGCACAACTGAACGATTTATTCTATCGATTTATGATTTCAGTTCCATCCGTTGTATCTCGTGCGATAATTTATTTTCGACATCCAAAGCCAATGCTCGAATCCGTTCAACACATTCAATATAAACTTTCACATTCATTGCAACGCATCATTCAAAATCAATTTGTTGTACTTCATGCAACACATCCCACTACTTGCCGCATTGGTGCAACCAATATCCACAACGTGTTGCACTTGATGCAACATTTTATTTCTTATTCAACTTGTTGCATTGTAACAACAAACATCTCAATTCATAATTCACGATTTGTTTACAGCAACCAACATTTTACGGCTCGTTGCACTTCATGCAACGAAACATTTTATGACTTCATTCGACAAACATCATGTAAATTTTTAAAACATTTGCGGCAAACAATGCGACGTTGTATTAGACTTATTGTATGGAACATCTAATACAACATCGAGTAGAGTCAAGAGTCATTTGATTGTGGTGGACAACTTTTTGGAATTGAAACAAAACAAGCATCCTGAGAAAATTGAACCTAGAGCTCTGATACCAATTTTTACGCCTTGACCAAAAAAATTGCTCGTCCTCGTATCAATTTTATCGAATCATCGTCATCGCTGGGGCGTGATGCCGTACGAGTTTGGAGTTGCACTCGTACAAGACAAGATGACAAGTTCTCAAATGGTTATCTCGATTGACTATTAACAATGGAAGAAAACAGAGTTACAATTGAGTTTTACAGAGTATACGAAATAAATTTCTTTATTCAATAAGCAACACAACCTTACAAGGCTTTCAATAGCCCAAACGAATCATACCAAATTGGCTTACAACACTCAAGTTCTCTTTTGCCCACAAAAAATTTTATCGTTCCGTATATCATGTCTTCTATATCTCGATTGCATCATCATGTTGCAAGTCTGAGCGTCAATGTGGTTGCACATCTCAATATGTTACGACATTTAATGCCTCAGCACGTTCAAGTGAAGCTCCACCATGTGCAGACCATTCTCAGAACCTGCAAACAATTTGGTGGAAGATCAGTACTAATCCTCTCGTGTACTGATCAGAGACCCACTTTACTAAACCGATATTGAGTAGATATATGAATCATGCAGCTTAAGTTGTGATATTTCTATCTTTGCCTTATGATCTATTTATGGCATATTCGAAAGCAGTAAAGCATGTTATCTTGGCAAGCATGCTATGTTTGATTTATGTAAACAAGGAAGCAGGCAACATACAATTCTCGTGTTCCTTCGTGGTGACTTTGTACCAACCCGATGCACTCACCCTTGCACCGACGCACTCGCCCTTGCACCGACGCAAGAGAAATATGTCTACTATCTTTTTCTATCATGTTATAAGTAATCTTTATACAGGATCTCTGTGTACCTATACTTTCAGCCCACCTTTCCATAACTATATGATGGTCAATGGCATTCAGCATGCCAGAATGGAACTTTACCAATGGTACGACGGTGAATACTTTAGCCTGGATTGCTATCCCTAATTTCTAAAGCACTTTCAAACGATACCGGTATTTATAGTGCTCCATTTCAATACTAGGTCGCAAGCCTCATAAATTGAAATACCCTACATAATACCCATCTTAAATTCCTTTCTAGATCGAACGGTCCCGCGATCCCGGCGTACCTCGTTCGTGGGATACTCGAGCATGGGCAATCATCAAGTCCATTTGACCATGCAACACACATCTATTTCATACAACCAAACATAGTCTGAATCCGAAACTCAACTATCGCATCATCTCAATATTCTATTCATCCATCTCTATTTCTATTGGCACAATGTTCCAACTCAATGTTCATCAAACGAACGCCCCAAGGGACAAGAACATTCGAGGCAGCATGCCTCATTTGATGTTATTCATTATCCTTTGAGTCGTGCATTCGATGCATGACCCGATTCAGTATTTTCATGTTCTACGACTTAATGTTCAATGTTCTCCTACTCATGTATTTGATGCACGTCTCGATACGATCTTTCAATGTGCTAGACTTATGTTTATTTTCTCCGACTCGTGCACTTGAGGCATGCCTCGATAGAGTGTTCAATGTTCTACAGCTCGTGCACTGAGGCACTTGCGTCGATATAGTCTTTCAATATTCTAGCTCTCTAATTTGTGCACGGAGGCACGAAATGACTCGTGTACTAAGGCACTTGCCGGTACAGTGTCACTCCCCGATCCTGCTAGGGTCGTCCGTCTTGCCTGGATTCCTGCGGGATCGATCGTCCTCGCTAAGGCGTGATGCCGTGCAAGCCTAAGTTGCGCTTGCACAAGGCCATGTACCTGCACAAAAACAACTAGTCAAGCAAAAACACACGCACGCACCCATTAGTTAAGCAAAACACACGCTCGCACCCATTCATTGCAGAAAACCAAATGTTGGACACAGAGATTTGAAATAGAAATACTCATTTTATTGATAGCTTGATTGGAATACCAGTACAAAGCTTTGCAAACTCAGATTTGCCTTATAATTTGGCTATATGATACTCTTTGAAATTTAGCCACAATGCCCATACATGATATCCCTTTATTACAAGCTGGAATTGAAAGACACCTTCAGAAGGAAAAGAAACTTGAACTTGACTTTAAAATAAAAGAAAGCTTCGAGGCAGTCCGCAGCTCTACTGGGCTAGACGAGTTTTAGTGCCTCCTTGAAATCCCCCTGTCTCCTTTGCTTTCTGAAAAGGATGCCCACAACGTGGATCAGCACACATCATGTACTGGCGAGCGGCTTTTGGCCGAACTCGCAAATCTCTGCACTAAATCAATATTTTGAGCTAACATTTACTAGTGATCTTTCTACTTGTCTAGGTTCTTTTTAACAATTCATAGAAACATGACAGTAGAATATATCATAGCAACTTACCATCGTCGGTAGTCATCCCTGCACAAAACCACGTTAGCACAATTTGCATAATGAGTAATTCATGATTCATTCTTGCAGATATTGAAGTTGTCATTCGGGTCATGCAGGTGGACTATTCTATATGTTGGTCCATGGGTTTTCCCCATGATTAGCCGCTGTGACTCTTTTGTTCAGCTCGTCGCTAAGGACTCAGATCGACTCCCATTTTCACATGGAGGCCCTAATCTCTCCTAGCCGAGCGGTTCCAGGTGCCTCCAGATACCACCCGAGAGACAAATGTTTCCTTGTATACAAGTTGTCCGAGACCAAATGCATGCTCTAGCCGTTCTATCAGATGAGACACATTTGGACTTATGCACAGGTATACGACACGTTTGTTTCGTGCCTTCAGGTTCTGCTCAACACGTACAAGTTCGTCTGTATATGTCTATATTTTCAAGTATACTGATGACAAGCAGATGATCATTCTTATATAGCAGGTCGAGTAGCAACACATATTCATGCATTTGATTCAATTCAATTATCTTCTATTATCTTTTGTGGATGTGGTATCGTTAATCATTGGGACAAGGCAACAGAGTAGACTAGAGATCATTTTTCTTAGGCGTACAGATCAATGTTTGTTCGGTTGAAGCAACTCACCGAGATGAATCTTAGTAGAGAGAAGGAGGGACTTCACGCACCGTTCACGAACAATTCACGCGGCCTACAATGGCACCAACAGTTGATTAGCATACTTCGTCTCTTTCTCTCAAGATTCGGAATGAATGCGAAATGCGATGAAAGCGAACAATGAAAACCAATCATCGAAAACCAACACGAAAACGCATTCATCAAAACCAAGCAGCGAGAGAAAACATTCAGCAAAACTATTGGATTCATTTCAATAGAAGCCAATCCATCAATTGGAAAGGTTCATTGCATTTCATCCGTGATCAATCGATACCGGCAAAGGTTTTACCAAAGACTCAGTTCATGACTGAGTCAACAAGCCGTAGGTATTACATAGTGGACCGCAAGGAGCGGGGCACTACATACAGTTATCCCATGTTCTTATGGCTTACGTGTCGAGGCGCTCGCCGTTGCGGTGTCTCGATGTTCAATAGCGACTCGTGCATTTGATGCACGTTTCATTTCAATTGTTCTACTAATGTTCGACACGCACTACGATTTCTCTTGATCGAGCCACGCTCATGGACTCAATAAGTTAGCTTTAGCATTCAATGGTTCATTTTACTTAGGCATAAAGGAGTATGAAAGAAGGGTCAAAGTCCTCCCATATTAAGCCAAAATGTCTTGTCGTTTTGCCGAGCCAATGCAGCTCAATTTTATAACTTTGTTGCACGACCAACTCTTCTGACTTAGCCATTCGAGCAATTAGTGCTTCGTTGAATTATTCGATTGATTCGGCCTATCGTATCCTTGCCTCAGTCCATTGCGAGACGATGATTTGGCTTTGCGAACTCCGTTGCAAACAAGAAAAAATATCGACCTCTTATATTTCAGTATAAAAGTATAGCCTGCACACAAAACCAACTAAAATAAATATTTGTTCGAATCGGACTTATGCGTTGCATCGATTCGATTTCTTAGAATTTTTGAACCGACTCAATGCTTTCTCTCGGGACAACTTAACACTTGCATCGATCTTACTCGATGTATTCCTCGGATCAACGTAACTCTTTGTATCAATTCGCATCGATACATATTTCGGGTCAATGCAACTCTTCGAGTCAATGACTCATCGTATTGCACCATGCAGAGCGGGGTATTACACCAGAGACCATTATATAGACAAGTTGCATAGCCAAGGATGTCTGTTTGCAGGAAAGAATATGGTAAGTTTGTTTGTAGGGAAGGAAACCGATTGTGTATAAGAATAATTGTTTGGTGATAATATGTTATATTTTTATATTCATGTCTTATGAATTGTTAAGTGACATAAGGAAAAAAAAAGACCACTAATAATATTTTATGCTTCATATGATTACAATATTGATTGTGGTGAGTGTTAGATTATATTTATCTAGCTATTGTAAATATAGCCCATCAGCCCAATAGTGTAGAAGGTATATATATATTGTAATCCTTTCTAATCAATAAAATAAGGGCATTATTATTTCCTACATGGTATCAGAGCCTCCCGAAAAACCCTAGCCGTAAAACTCCACAAAAAATCCCCGTCCTCTCCGCGGCCGATCCGCCGCCCGACCTCAAACGTCCGCGACGTCACCGACCAGCCGCGCCACCTCCGGCCAGTCCCCGTGTGATTGCTCCGGCTACTGCTTCGTCCGGCGTCCACGCCGACAGTGCCATCTGCGTCGACCTCGTCCGTTCCCGACCGCGCCGTCCGTGCCGTCTGCGCCATCCAAAGTTCTGCCTCCATCAGGCGTCTACGCCGATCGTGCCATCCGTGCCGACCCTGTCCGTCCCGGCTGATCCGTATGTCTTCTCGGATCTCGTACGATCCGAATCTCGTCCGATCCGACTTCGACAATGATTGATGATGCTGCGTCCAGCTTCTCCACCGTGACTGGCGGCTCCGGCGGTGGAGGTACACACAACCCAAATTATCCGAATCCGAAGGATCCATATTTTCTGAGTTCTGCTGATCAACCAGAAAATATTATTACTCCTATTATTTTTTGTGGACCGAACTATGCTGAGTGGTCTCGGTCGATTCGTCTCTCCCTGATCTCTAGGAGAAAGATCACCTTTCTTGAAGGTACTGAAATCAAACCTATTAATGTTGCTAGCAAATTGCTTGATTGGAGGTGTGTGCAAGCGTTATTGGTTCAATAGGTTCTTAATACCATTGATCCGCCCCTGAAGAAATCTTTACCGTACTTTGAGGAAGTTTATCCATTGTGGAACTTGTTGGAGAAAAGATTTGTTGTCAGCAATGGCACTCGGAAGCAACAAATTAAGGTGGCTTTGGCTGAGTGTAAACAAACGGTTTCGATGTCTGTGGAAACCTACTTTGAAAATTTGTAGTCTTTGTGGGATGAACAAGCTGCTTATTTCCCATTGCCTACTTGTACCTGTGGTGAACTTCCTGCAAAACTACAGGCTATGAGGGATGAAGACCACTTTCAGGACTTTATGTATGGGTTGAATGCTGAGTTGTATGGTCATACCCGATATAATCTTTTGGCTCAGGATCCTCAGCCAAGTTTAGATCAGGCATATATCAGGCAGTCCGTGAGGAGGAAGATATGCAAAAATCTCAGGTTCAATCCGCTACTGAGGAGGTATTGGCGCTGGCTATCAAGACTTCACCTCGACTTTCTACTGCTTCTAATAGTAGAACCTTTGATTCCCTGGATAAATCAGGTATGATCTGTACTTATTGCAAGAAAACAGGTCATGATCTTGCGAATTGCTTTGCAAAGAATGGCTATCCAGAGTGGTGGAAGACTCGTCCTAGGCGTGAGGGAGGATGTGGTGCTGGTGGTGGTAGAGGCCCTTCAACACAGAAGAGGCGTGAGGGGGGACGTGGTGCTGGTGGAGCCGGTGTTGTTCATCATGTAGCTGCTGCTGGTCATTTTGTCACCGTTGGTCTTGCAGCTGGAAGTTCGGATACGATACATGGAGGGTATCCTTCACCACTCTCAGGTGAACAATGGCAGAAACTGATGAGCTTGCTGGTTTACGACACTCCTTCCAACTCTGGTTCTTCAAACTCTGATTGTCTGATGGGTAAAAAAATTTTTGTCTCTTGGATATTCGATACTGGTGCTACTCTTCACACGACAGGTTCTCATGACTGTTTAGTTGATTGCTTTGAGGGTCCTGTATGTTCTGTGATTTTGCCTGATGGGAGCACTATTGTGGCTGTTTTGAGAGGCAAAGTATTTTTGACTGATTCATTAGTGCTGACGGATGTTCTTTATGTTTCGACATTGACTTACAATTTGATTTCAGTCTCTCAATTGATTGGTGCCAGAAATTGTGATATATTATTTACTCTTGATTTGTGTTTTGTTCAGGACCGAAGTACGAGGATGGTGATTGGAGCAGGTGAACAAAGGGGTAGACTTTACTTCTTGGGGGAGGTTCCAGCTTCTTTGGCTTCGATGATCCTGGCTTGCAGAGAGAGTGATTCGGAGGTTTGGCATAGTAGACTGGGGCATCCTTCAGATAAAGTAATACAGACTTTACCTTTTCTCTCTGGTAGTAGTGTATTTTCTCATAGGGCTTGTGATATTTGTCATCAAGCTAAACAAACCCGTGATGCTTTTTCTGATAGTAGTAGTCGTGCTTTGAGATGCTTTGAACTTATACACTATGATTTGTGGGAACCGTATCGTGTTTCGTCATCTAGTGGGGCACGATATTTTTGACCTTAGTGGATGATTTTTCTAGAGCTGTTTGGGTTATTTTATTGAAGGACAAGTGTGCTGTTTATTCTATGTTTCTTAAATTCATTGCTATAGTGAAGCGTCAGTTTGAGGCTGATATATGTCATGTGCGGAGTGACAATGGCACTGAATTTAATTGTTTACGATATTATTTTTCATCTCAAGGTGTATTATTCCAAATATTCTGTGTAGGGACACCACAACAGAATAGAAGGGTGGAAAGAAAGCATTGACATATTTTAAATGTAGCCAGGGCATTAAGATTTCAGGGTTCTCTTTCTGTAGATTTTTGGGGGGAATGTGTTCTGGGTGCATGTTTTTTGATAAATAGAACACATTCTAGTGTCTTGCATTTTAAGTCCCCTTATGAAGTTTTATATGGTTCTGCTCCTTCGTATGATCATCTTCGTATTTTTGGTTGTCTATACTATGCGTATGATTTGAGATCCAGACATGATAAATTTGCCAGCAGAGTAGAAAATGTATCTTTGTTGGGTATCCTCTTGATAAAAAAGGGTGGAAGATGTATGATTTAGAGACTGGAGAATTCTTTGTGTCCCGTAATGTTACTTTTTATGAAAAAGAGTTCCCTGGGTGTGGCTCTGCTAGCGACACATCTTCTGCGATACGACATGCATGTGTTGAGGTGCCTGGAGACGATATAGAGGCTTTTAGGACAGTACCGGTTATGGTTGCCGAGGCAGAAGTGGTTGATGGCGGATTGGCCTCGGGTGGAGAGGATGCAGAGGCAGCTGCAGAAGTATTGACAGGAGGGGCCGATGGGGCTGACGCAGGTACTACTGACGATACAGGGTATACTGTGTTGCCAGAGGTACCGACGAAATTGTATTGGGCAGAGGAATGAGGAAGAAATCACAGTCGGTGTGATTACAAGATTTTGTGACGAATGATGTTCGAAGCAAAAGTCCTCCCTTCACCTTAGTTCATCTGTTCCTATCATTTCCTCAGGTACTTCGTATCATCTAACACAATTTCTGAGTTATGACATATTTTCTGCTGGACACAGAGATTTTCTTGCAGCTATCACTACAGGTGTTGACCCTACTTCATATCGCCAGGCTTCGAGAGATTCAGGCTGGCGTGAGGCTATGCAAAATGAAATACAATCTCTGGAAGATAATGGAACATGGAGTCTTATTGATTTGCCTCCTGGGAAGAAAGCATTGGAAAGCAGATGGGTGTACAAAATAAAGTACAACTCAGATGGCAGTGTTGAGCGCTTGAAGGCCAGGCTAGTTGTGTTCGGTAATCATCAGGTTGAGGGGATCGACTATTCAAAGACATTTGCCCCGGTAGCTAAGATGCATACAGTTAGGACATTCTTGGCTGTTACAGCTGTGAGAGGCTGGACTTTGTACCAGATGGATGTGCACAATGCCTTCATTCATGGAGATCTGACAAAGGAAGTGCATATGAAGTTGCCGTCAGGTTTATCGTATAGTGAACCCAACAAAGTGTGTCACCTGCGTAAGTCTCTATATGGACTGAAATAGGCACCACGTTGTTGGTTTGCTAAGCTTGCTGTCTCCCTGATATCCTATGGATTTATTCAGTCTCATTCAGATTATTCCCTTTTCTCTTTTTTTTAAAGGGAAGGTAAAGTTGCATGTTTTGATCTATGTGGATGATATGATTGTGTCTGGTAATGATTCAGGTGCTTTAGATGATTTCAAAAAGTACCTTAGTTTTTGCTTTCACATGAAGGATCTTGGTGTATTGAAGTATTTTCTTGGCATAGAGGTGGCTCGGAGTGCAGAAGGAATTTTCTTATGTCAAAGGAAGTATGCTTTGGACATCATTTCAGAATGTGGCTTGATGGGGTCTCGACCTACCGGCTTTCCCATGGAGCCGAATCATAAGCTATCAGAATCGACTAGTCCAAGGATGGCGGATGCTGAGCCTTATAGGAGGCTGGTTGGGAGGTTGATTTATCTATCATTTACTCGTCCTGACTTAGCTTATGCCATACATATTGTCACGACCCGGTCCCAATTTCTTGGATCGAATCGGATCATGCCCAGCCTGCACCGTTGTTGAGACGGCGGCAGTAAGCTGTATCACTCATGCAGGTAATTCAACAACACAAATTCTATTTGCCACAACTTTAATATTTTGATAATAAATTTTGTCCAACAAAAAATTACAACTGAGAAAATAAATAGTCTTTTTGATAACAACAACTGGAAAATAGTAAATGACAACAACTAATAAGTAGACTCGTCATTTCCAAGTCCAGCCTCATCTGGTAGCACAACTGGATACAACTCAGGATCATAATAGCTACTAATCAGTAGCTCTGCATCATCAATAGGACCTAAAAATATAGTCTCCAGTCAGGAGGAAGCAAAGTACAATTCATGATATTTTAACAATTGAAATAATAATGGAATTATGCATTTTTAAACAATTTGAAGTAAAGGGTTTTTCAACAGTTAAAACAGTGTGATGTGAATAGGCAATGAATATGACCGGATTGGGTTGTACAGTTGTATCCTATTGATACGATATGGCTTATCCCCGTGTGTGTGAGGGGTAAGCTAACACAGTCATTATACTATTTTGGATGTGGTCATACTCATTACACTATTCCCCCAGTACCCAACAGTTAAACAGTCAATGCTCTCAGAAAGAGTTCCGTGTTGCCTCGTGGTTTAAATTTACAGTAAAACTATTACTAAATAATTGTAAACTACCACAAACTGTACTTGCCTTGTTTATGACTGGAGTGAGATGTCGGTATCGGAAAGAAACTCAAGTTCGTCCTTGAAAAACCCTACAGTTTGAGAATCCTGTCTTAGAACCAAAAATTGATACCATCTCTAGGTGTGCTAGTTTCAATTTCTAGAAGTTTTGTCCTAGTCCAGTTTTATGTTATTAATAAGAACTACCGAAACACATCTATCGATGTAATTTACTAGTTTATAAAATTACGAAAGAACAATTAATTTATCTTTTATTGGAAAAATACGCACTTTTCTGATTATTTAGCAAAACTTTATGTTTTGTAATATTATATAATGAACTAAGGTTTTTCTTTTAGATGAGAAAACGTGAATTTGTTAAATTGTAAACTTGTAATTTTTACTAGTTATTTAATGTGAGAAAATGTTATTAATTTTCCATTTCAAAAATAAATAGTCATTTTATTATTCTACGTGTTTAAACTAATAAACCAGAAGAAAGATAAAAAGTTACGCTACATTATTACAGGGCCGCGGAAAATAAAGAGAAATACTGGGCTTATGCCCTTACAGACCATATTACATAAATTTAAATAAGAAGAAGACATTTGTTAGTCTCTAAAAATCCTACAATTTAATTACAAAATAAAATAATAATTTAAATTAACTTGAATTAATTTACGAGTCTCAGATATTGGTCCAATCGTCAAATATAGCTAACGCCTCAACGTCCGGTAAAACCGGTTTCATTTGTACTTAGCCAGGGCCCATGGACCGGTATGGTTGTCGCCCGATAATCAAAACCAAGTTTAATAAATCTTTTGCAAAAGTCGGTTTTGGGAATTATAGATTTTATAGAAAATTTCCTTTTAAAATATTTCTGAAAATTCGGACATCATTCCCTCTGTTTTCGGGATAACCCAAAACTGGAAAAAGTGTGCCATAATTTCCTACAAATTATCCCAAACCAGGGAAACCCAAATATCATATAAATTATGTCCATAGAAAATATTTCCGAAACAATTTCGGAAAACCCGAGACGAAACGGAAATCCCGAAAGTAACTCGAAAAACACCACAGCTCATATTAAACCATCAATTCGAAAAAATCCGAAAATCACAGAAACTATTCCGAAGATTTCTCAAAAAATCCGAGATGGAATCGGAAAACCGGAAACTAAATCAGAACAATAAACCGAAAATCTACAGAAACTTGCCAAAGGCAAATTCGAAAATTCTGAAGGATCGGAAACTTCACAACAGATTCCCGTTGCGGGATCAGGACCAATTTCATCACCGACACAAACCCAAGGGACAACTACTGAGATTAACAGAGGTTACCCAAAACTGACGGAATCTGAAGGGTAGCCTCAGACTCGGAACAGCAAGCCAGACACGGACCGGGCGGTCGGATCGGGAACAGAGTGAACGCGAGGAGGCGCTGGGACAGCGGCCGGGTAGCAGCGCACTGGAACCGTCGAGTGGGGGCCGCCGGAACAGAAGCGGGGTCGGGTCCGCCGGCAGGAGGCTGGCGCGGAGGGTCGGACGGAGCCGCTGGGCTCGGGCTGGCCTGGGTCGGGGACAACGGCGGCAGGGGTCGCCGGCAGGGCACGGCCCTGGGGAAAGTGGCGCCAGCGTCGGGTCGAGAGGAACTCCGGGAGGTGGAGCTCCGGCTACGGTTTGAGAGTGGTGTGAGGGATGGAAGGAGAGGAAGGGGGTTTAAATAGGAGAGATGAGCGGGGGTTACGGGAGGGGAAAGGATGGGGCGGCCGACAGTTTCGGAAGGGGAGGAGTCGGGAGGTCGGCGGCTCCAGGTGGCCGAGAGGTTTTGGAAGGGAAAGGTTAGTATGCGCTAGAAAAGGGAAAGGAAAAGAAAGGTTTTCCTTTCTGAAAATGGAAATATGAGATTGAGAAAAAGTTTAAGATAAAGAAAAATTTTGTTTTTCTTTAAATAGTTATCTTCTTAAACAATAGGATTAGAACTTCATATTAACTATTATAACTAATGGATTTTAAGAATAAAATTGAATTTGGGTTTGATTTCCAAAATGGAATGAGATGAGTCCGAAACAGGTTCGGGACGGGTCAGGCCAAACTAAAATCCAGGAATTTATTAATAATACCATTTTCCTAAATAAATAATTTATATTAATAATTAGCTAATTAATAAATTAATTAACTGAAAAATTTAAGGGTTCTAGACGGGTTCGGGACTTGGGAACAAGTTCTGGTCTAGGTCAGCCAAAACAAAAATCCATGTTTATTTTGAAATTAGTAATTTTCTATTTAGCTATTAATAATAATCTGGCAAAATATTAATTTAACAAACACGAAATTTTAATAATTTACAAAAATAACAAAATCGAATATCCAGAATTAATTAATTAACTAATTTAAGTTATTCAAAATAATTAACTAAAAGTTACGGGTTTCACAACCTTCCCTCCTTAGAAAATTTTGTCCTCGAAATTTAAAGGATAGAGTTAGGAATTACCTCAGGTCTCAAACAAGTACGGGTACTGCTCCCGTATCTCATCTTCTCTCTCCCAGGTAGACTCGCCTGGGGAATCGTGCCTCCACATAACTCTGACTATGGGAGTCACCGAAGTCCTGGTCTTCTTCTCGTCTCTGTCTAAAATCGCCACAGGCTTCTCTGGTACTATAAGGCTGGGTCCAATCTCCAGCTCTGAATGATCCAGAATGTGACTCGGATCCGGGATGTAGCGTCTGAGCTGTGAAATGTGGAAGACGTTGTGCACGCCCTCAAGATTAGCTGGTAGAGCTAACCGATACGCTACTTCACCAATTCGGCTCAAAACTTGAAATGGTCCGATATATCTGGGACTCAACTTCCCAGCTCTGCCAAATCAGATAGTTCCTCTGGTAGGAGAAATCTTCACAAAGTCACTATCTCCTTCTTCAAACTCCAGTGGTCGATGACTGCTATATGCCCAATGCTTCTGCCTGTCTTGTGCAATCCTGAGTTTGTCTCTAATCACCTTCACTTTCTCTGCTGCATCAGTAACCATCTCTGGTCCTAGCAGTACTCTTTCTCCTACGTCGTCCCATGCAAGTGGAGTACGGCAACGACGTCCATAAAGAGCTTCAAATGGTGTCATACCAATGCTAGCTTGGTAACTGTTGTTGTAGGAGAATTCCACTAAATGCAAGTGGTCCTCCCAAGACCCTCCAAATTCCAAGACACAAGATCTCAGCATATCTTCTAGCGTCTGGATGGTCCTCTCAGATTGTCCGTCGGTTTGGGGATGATAGGCTGTGCTGAACTTCAGTTTTGTTCCCAAGCCGTCATGCAAACTCTTTCAAAAATGTGAGGTAAATCTAGTATCTCGGTCAGATACAATAATTACCAGTACTCCATGAATCCGGTAGATGTGTCGCATGTAAAGTGCCGCCAACTTTTCAGTGGATAAACCAACCTTGAAGGGGATAAAGTGAGCTGACTTAGTTAGTCGGTCCACAATAACCCAAATGGCGTCCTTCCCTCCTTGGGATCGAGGCAATCCTGACACAAAGTCCATTGTTATATGCTCCCACTTTCACTCCGGAATGTCCAACGGTTGTAGAAGTCCTGCGGGTCTCTGTCTGCTAGCCTTTACTTGTTGACAAATCAAGCATCTAGCCACAAATCTGGTTACATCCTTCTTCATTCCATACCACCAAACGATGGTATGCATATCCCGATACATCTTATTAGCTCCAGGATGTATAGAATACTGCGACTGGTGTACTTTTTGCATCAGCTTATTCCTAAGTTCGCCAGATGGTACACACAGCCTCGTACCATTCTTCAATGCTCCGTCACTGGCGATAGAGAATCCTTCAAGTGTTCCTGCCAACACTTCATCTCTGAGTTTGCAAAGCATCTCGTCTTGGAATTGTGTCTCTTTGACTTTGTCCATCAGACTTGAACGCAATTGCAACTGTATCATGGTTGAGTCAGCTCCAGGTATAATAGGTTCTCGCCCCAGTTCCTTCATTTTCTCCTCAGGCAGTAAAATCTCCAGACCAAGCTTCTCTATGTCCTCCAACAAGTGCCGCTCCTTAGTCAAGAACATCGCCACTGGGTATCGACTAAGTGTATCTGCAACCACATTAGCCTTACCCGGATGGTACTGCAGGTCGATGTCAAAATCTTTTATCAGCTCTAGCCATCTTCTTTGTCTCATATTCAGCTCCTTCTGAGTGAAAACATATTTCAGACTTTTGTGGTCTGTATATATTTCCACTCTCTTTCCATAGAGATAATGCTTCCATAGCTTCAATGCAAAGATGACTGCAGCAAGCTCCAGGTCATGTGTGGGATAATTCTTCTCATGAGTCCGTAATTGCCTAGATGCGTAAGCAATCACTTTTCCATGTTATTGAAGAACGCAACCCAGTCCTTTTTCAGAGGTATCGCTGTAGATTGAGAAACCGTCGGTACCTGCGGGTAGCGCAAGTATCGGTGCTGTTGTAAGCCTCTTCTTCAGTTCCTCAAATGACGCCTGACAAGCTTCTGTCCAGATGAACTCTTCATTTTTCTGAGTGAGCTTCGTCATCGGTTCAGCAATCCTGGCAAAATCCTTCACAAACTTCCGATAGTAGCCAGCCAAGCCCAAGAAACTTCTGATCTCAGCAACTGAGCTTGGGGTAGACCACTTCTCAACAGCAGCTATCTTCTTAGGGTCCACCGAAATTCCTTCTCCTGTGACAACATGGCCAAGAAAATCCACCTTGTCTAGAAAGAATTCACACTTGGATAGCTTACCATATAACTTCTCTTTCCTCAATATTCTCAGAACTTTCCTGAGTTGCTCTTCATGCTCCTCTTCAGTCTTCGAGTAGATCAGAATGTCATCGATGAAGACAACGACAAACTGATCTAGCTATTCATGAAAAACCTTGTTCATAAGGTTCATGAATACAGCAGGAGCATTCGTCAGTCCAAACGGCATGACCAAGAATTCAAACTGCCCATACTTGGTGTTGAATGCCGTCTTGGGAATGTCCTCCTTCCTGACCTTGATCTGATGGTAGCCGGATCTGAGGTCTATCTTCGAGAACACTTTGGCTCCACTGAGTTGGTCAAAAAGGTCATCGATCCGGGACAAAGGATACTTGTTCTTGATGGTGATATTGTTCAGCGTCCGGTAGTCGATGCACATCCTCACAGTTCCGTCCTTCTTGGGAACAAACAAGACAGGTGCTCCCCAGGGTGAAGCTCCGTCTCGGATAAATTCCAAAGCCTTCAGTTCATTGATCTGATCCTTTATCTCCTTGGCCTCCTTCGGGTTGACTCTGTAGCGTCCCTTAGAAATAGGGGAAGAGCCGGGGACTAGGTCAATGGTGAACTCTATGTCTCGATCTGGAGGTAACCCGGGAAGACTATCTGGGAAGACATCCATAAATTCTGCTATGATAGGATGGGGAGGTCCGGGTTCTTCTGTGATAGAGGTGTAGGTAACACACTCCATATCCTCTGGAGTTCGAAAGATTTCAAACTCCGGCTCTCCAGGTGGGCTGAAGACTACACATCCTCTGTGACAGTCTATCAGCGCATGCTGCTTACTCAAGCAGTCCATCCCAAGGGCTATATCATAGTTGGGTAAGGGCATCACAAGCAAAGGTGCTATGAATTGGTGGCTTGATATGGTGATAGGGCAGTTACAGGTCTCAGTGATGGGTAGGGGTCCTCCACCGGTCATGACTCTACAGATCTTCTTGCTAAAGCCCGTAACTATGTGGTGTGCAGAGATAAATTTTGTGGATATGAAACTATGTGATGCACCCGAATCAAATAAAGTTAAGGCAGGATAGGAATGCACATAAATGAAACCTGCGATGACATCAGCTGTAGGTTCCTGCTCTGGCTCTTGTTCCTCTGTTGCTAGGGCAAAAGCTCGCCCAGTCTTCTGTTGATGCTGCCCAAATTGTTGTTACTGAGTGGACAGAAGACCTTTCTGCTGAGTAGCTCCAGTCCGGTGCATCGACGAGGGACAGTCCTTCACTTTGTGGGTGGAAGACCCACAGACTAGGCAGTGTCCTAACCTCTTCCTGCAGATGTTCGACTGGTGCCCTGGTCTCTTGCAAAAATCACAGACAGGGATCTGCCTCTGAGGTGCTCTATCATTGTTCCTTGCCTGTTGGTTCTGCTGCTGGTGGTGAGAAGGTCGGTTGCTGTTGTGGTTGGGCTTATTCTGATTACCCTAGAAGTTGTTAGTTCCAGGATAATCCCTCTTTGAGCGAGCGGGTTGGCTCTTCTCTATATCTTGAGCTCGCTCCAGGATCTTTTCATAGGTCTTAGCACCGCCTGAGATCACATGGGTGCGGATATCCTCTCTCAGCCCATGTCTGAACCTTTCAGCACGGTCATCAGGGTCAGCTACCAAATTCTTGGCAAAACGGCTGAGTTGGTCGAATTCTGTCGCATACTCTCCAACAGTCATATTTTCTTGCTTCAGGTTCTGAAATTGCCTCTCCATCTCCCGCAACTCTGATGTTGGGAAGAACTTTCTCTTTAACAATCTCTTGAAGGTGTCCCAGTCAAGCTGCCTATCCTGGAGTCGGAGTTCATTCCGATACCAGGTGCTTGCTACACTTTGCAGTTGGAGTCCCACTGCTTCGGCCTTGAGGTCTTCTGGAAGTCGAGCGACGCTTAGGAGACGCTCCATGCTATCGAGCCATTCGTCAGCATAGACGATTCCTTCGGTTCCCTTGAAGGGTCGAGGGTTCTGCTTCTTGAAACTCTCAATATCGCCCACCTTGGCAATATGATCCTTATTAATTTATATGGCCTTAATGTTACATAAATTAATCCTTAGATTTATGTTTACCTTGGCAGGCCTTGGTTCCTGTTGAGCTGCTTCTCCTCTCTCCAGTGCAGCCATTGCCACACTATGGGCATTCTCCATGCCTTCTCTCATAATCGCCGTCTGCTCACGATGAGCTTCAGCTTGAGTTCTCTGGGCTTCTAGCACTCCTCTTAGTAGACCTATGAGGTCAGTGGGGTCCACAGGTGCCGATGGGGCAGCTGGAGTGGGCAATACCACAGGGGGCTGCAGCTCCGTCTGGGAAGATGATGGATCTGTCGTTGTATTATGGGGACGGTCGGCCAGATGCCGAGGTGTAGGCTCCGGACTTGATTGGGGAGGTGGGGTATGATAGGGTGAAGATACCCCATCGCCAGCAGGGTTGGTCTTGTCAGTGGCCATTCTCTGGAAGGTTTAGGATATAAACATAAGCAAGGTAGCCTACCAATCTATAACAAGCAAAAATATTTATAATATATAACGGTCCTATGTTATGACAAATTTATGTTCTAGTGTTCTAAATGTTTTCCTAAGTCGTTGATCTGACCTGCATGGGCCACCACTAAAAATATGTCACGACCCGGTCCCAATTTCTTGGGTCGAATCGGATCATGCCCAGCCTGCACCGTTGTTGAGACGGCGGCAGTAAGCTGTATCACTCATGCAGGTAATTCAACAACACAAATTCTATTTGCCACAACTTTAATATTTCGATAATAAAATTTGTCCAACAAAAAATTACAACTGAGAAAATAAATAGTCTTTTTGATAACAACAACTGGAAAATAGTAAATGACAACAACTAATAAGTAGACTCGTCATCTCCAAGTCCAGCCTCATCTGGTAGCACAACTAGATACAACTCAGGATCATAATAGCTACTAATCAGTAGCTCTGCATCATCAATAGGACCTAAAAATATAGTCTCCAGTCAGGAGGGAGCAAAGTACAATTCATGATATTTTAACAATTGAAATAATAATAGAATTATGCATTTTTAAACAATTTGAAGTAAAGGGTTTTTCAACAGTTAAAACAGTGTGATGTGAATAGGCAATGAATATGACCGGATTGGGTTGTACAGTTGTATCCTATTGATACGATATAACTTATCCCCGTGTGTATGAGGGGTAAGCTAACACAGTCATTATACTATTTTGGATGTGGTCATACTCATTACACTATTCTCCCAGTACCCAACAGTTAAACAGTCAATGCTCTCAGAGAGAGTTCCGTGTTGCCACGTGGTTTAAATTTGTAGTAAAATTATTACTAAATAATTGTAAACTACCACAAACTGTACTTGCCTTGTTTATGACTGGAGTGAGATGTCGGTACCGGGAAGAAACTCAAGTTCGTCCTTGAAAAATCCTACAGTTTGAGAATCCTGTCTTAGAACCAAAAATTGATACCATCTCTAGGTGTGCTAGTTTCAATTTCTAGAAGTTTTGCCCTAGTCCAGTTTTATGTTATTAATAAGAACTACCGAAACACATCTATCGATGTAATTTACTAGTTTATAAAATTACGAAAGAACAATTAATTTATCTTTTATTGGGAAAACTCGCACTTTTCTGATTATTTAGCAAAACTTTATGTTTTGTAATTGTCACGACCCGATCCCAAATAATTGGATCGAACCGGATCATGCCCAGCCTGCACCGTTGTTGAGACGGCGGCAGTAAGCTGTTCAGTAGCAGATAACCATACAACAACACTATATTTGTCACAACTCAAAATTTGGAAATTTAAAACTTTATTAAACTTTTACAATGAAATGAAAGATACAACTTTAACCATTTTCTACGTACATCATGAATAAAAGAAAACTCTAGACAAAACAGCTCATCAGTCTCGAATTCCTCGTCTTCTAGTTGGGATCTTGGAAATATCCCGGAACAAAGCCTCATCAGTGATACCTAAAATGTTGGGTCTCCAGTCAGGAGGGAGCAAAGTATAATTCATGCTAATTTTAAAACAGTTAAAGTAAATAATAGAATCATGCAGTTTTAAACAGTTTGAAGAAAGAATAGTTTTCAGCGGTAAAACAGTGTGATTTAAACATGCAATAAATTATGACCGGCTTGGGATGTACAGTAGTATCCTAGCGATACGATATGGCTTGTCCCCGTGTGAAGAGGAGAAAGCTAATACAGTCAGTAGTTACAGTTGGCTTTGGTCATAATCATTACTCTATTCCCCCAGTCCCAGTCAGTACAGTAATCACAATCAGTACTCTCCGAGAGAGTTTCGTGTTTGCATCGTGGTTTAAACATGCAGTAAAATGATTATAGAAATAACTGTAAAACTAACACAAACTATACTTGCCTCAGGAAAATGACTGGAGATGAGATGAGTTGGTACCGAGAAGGAACGTCAGGTATGTCTTCGAGATCCTACAGTTGAGAACTCGACTTAGAACCGTTGTATAACCAGACTAAGTGTGCTAGTTGCAATCTCTAGTAGCAAGTCCTAGTCAGGTTTTAGTTGTAATTAAGCTACAACTAACGATTACGTCGCAACTACGTGCGTTGATTAAACCGGTTAATTTGATTATTGGAAAAATAATAACAAGAACTAATTATTTTTGGAAAACTTTGTGTTTTTGTAATATATCTATAAAAATATAGTTTATAGTGATAAATCATGAACTAGTTATTCTACTAACATTTTATCCATTTATTTAATTCCTAATTAATTATAGACGAGAATAGATTACGTTCTAACTACGATTTATACGTCCAAACCAAAAACCACCCAAGATCAACATCCACCCAGAAAAGAAAGTAAAACCTACACTATGCAATACATGGGCATAGCTAATCATCCTAGAATTATGGGCTTATGCCCTGTACAATTCTTGTTACATAAAATAAGAGAAAATATTTTAGTTCCTAAATAAAAGTGCAGTAAATAAATAATTATAATAAATAGCTTAAACATTAAATAAAATAATTTAAAATAAAAGTTGGAGTCTCAGACTCGGTCCATCATCAAATCTAGCTAATACCTCAACGCCCGGTCGGACCGGTGCGTTTGCATTTCGCTAGGGCCCACAGACCGGTACGGTCGTCGCCCGAAAATCAGTTTTAAAATTCATTTTCCGAAAACCGATTTGAATTCAAAATAAATAAAGTTTTGTAAAAATTTGGGCAGCATTTCCTCTATTTCGGGACAACCCAAAACTGGAAAATGTGCCACAAAACCTGCAATTGTTCCAACCAAATAATAATCCTGAAAATATAACCACCGAAATACTTTCCAACCACCAGAACCTTCCCGAAATATCCGGGAAATCCAAAATCAACCAATAACATACAAAAACCCAGCAGACAAAATCACAGAATATGCTAACGCAGCTAAACGAATCTACTACGTAGCTAACCGGATTTCCGAAGGGGAAACCGGGGACCGATATCATCACAGACTACCAATGAAAAGCAACGGGACAGAGAATTATACCTCGGGTGCTCGGCTAGAGCTCTCAGATGATATAGAAAGAATAGAGAAGATCCAGCAGCGACGTCAACGACGAAAACGTCGGAAAAGTGCAGAATATGCACGCTGGCCCGAAATAAAAGAAATCCCGCGAAGGGCAGCGACGTCGACGGACAGCAATGCTGTCGGAGAGGGAAGCTCGCGGGGAGCGCTGGAGAGACGACGAAAAAGTGGATCTGGACAGCGGGGTTCCGTTGTGGACAGCGAGGAGAACTCCGCGGATCTGGACAGCCGGGTGCGCCGCGAAGCGCTGGACCCGCAGAAAGGGGCGACGACGGGGCTTCGCCGGGAGGGCGTCGGCGTTGTCGACAGGGGGTCGCCGGCGGGAAGGGCCGCGGGCGGAGGTGGCCGCGGGCGGCCGGATCGGCAGCGCTGGGGGTCGGGCGTACACTGGGAGACGTGCGCGAGGCTGCCGGCTAGGGACGGACGTCGGAGAATGGCGCGGAGTTGGGGGTCCACGGGAGAGGGGGCCGCGGTGGGCCGGAGATAGGGCGCTGGCTCCACCGGAGTGGCTCGGGAATGGTGGGTTTCCTCCAGAGAAGAATGGGGTTTGGGAAAAAGGGTTTCTGTGAGAATTGAGAGTAAGGAGAGGGAGAGAGTTATCTCTCCTGTGAGATGGTGGAGAGGTGGTTTTAAATGAACGTGGGGAGTGGGGGTGAGTAAATAGAGGGAGATGGAGAGTTGGGGAGAGTGGAATAAGTGGGAGAATAAAAAGGAGAGATGGGTTGTAACGTAGGGAAACGTATGGTAGAGCAGGAGTTGGGGAAAAGAATGGAGAAGAAAAATCTCCACCCAAATGCTGGTCCTTCGGGACCAGCCCAAAGACTAGTTATTTTTTTTTAAAAGATTAAACCAAAATAATCAGAATTGAGAAAGAAGGAATTGGGCTCAGGCCTGAGTCCGAAAATCAAAAAGCCTTGTTATTATAATTTTCAAAATTCTTTTTCACTCAAAAATATTTAATAATATTAATAATAATAATAATAATTTTGAAATACTAGTAATAATAATACCAAAATATTATTTAATAATTTAATTACAAACTATGGGTTTCACAATCTTCCCTCCTTAGAAAATTTCGTCCTCGAAATTTAAAGGTAGGATAGAAAAGGCAAACAGGTACGGATACTGCGCCCGTAACTCAGGTCCAACAATAAGAATTTCCAAGGCAGTCGTGGATGAGACGGTTTAGGGACAGGTTTCATTTATGATATCATCCATGCAAAAAAATACAAATGCGAACCAAAATACACGAGGTTGATCAGACCATCATGCACCGGTCCTGATTAGACAATATATTAGTGAGTGCACCCAATAAAATACCGTCATGATCAAGCTTGACAAAAAGATTACTTGCAAAACTAGGCTAATTTAGCAGCATCAGTCAAGTTTAGAACGAAAAGATAAGAAGTAGGAGTTTAAATGATGTCTCAAAATCTGATCTTCTTCTCACCTCTGACTACGTTTGCAACTGGTTTCTCTGGCTCTGAAAGGTTGAGTCCAATCTTCAGCTCTGAATTATCCAATATGGGACTCGGATCCGGAATGTAGCGTCTGAGCTGTGACGTAGAAGACATTGCACACTCTCAAGATTAGCTGGTAGAGCTAACTGGTATGCTACTTCCAACTCGTCTTAAACTTCAAATGGCCTGATGTACCTGGCCTCAATTTCCAGCTCCGTCAAAACTGATTGTTCCTCTGGTCGAAAAAACTTCACCAAATGCAATTTGGTCTTCCCAAGACCTACCAAAATTCAAGACGCAAAATCTCAATACATCTTCAAGCGTCTGGATTGACCGCTCTGATTGCTCGTCCCGCGGTACTCCATGAATCCGGTAGATGTGCTTCCCGTACAATGCTGCCCACTTCTTGGTGGATAAACCAACTTTGAAGGAAAATAAAGTGTGCTGACTTAGTCAGTCGGTTTATTATAATCCTATTGGTGCCCTTCCCTCCTTGGGAACAAGACAATTCTTACTCAAAGTTCATTGTTATATGCTTCTACTTCCACTCCGAATTGTCTAACGGCTGCAACAAACTTGTTGTTCTCTTGCTAAATTCCTCAGATTGATAAATTCACATCTAATCCCATACCTGGAATTGTCCTGCTTTATTCCATAGCACCAATCAATGGAGGCATATTCCGATACATCTTATTAGCTCCTGAATATATGGAATACTGCGACTGGTGCATTTCTGTCATCAATTCGTTCCTCCGTTTGTCAGCCGATACGCAAAGTCTCGCACCATTCTTCAGAATTCTAATGCTGATCAATTTAGAAACCCTCAAGTGTTCCTGCCAACACTTGATCTCTAAGCCTGCAAAGTGCCTCGTTTTGAAACTATGTTCTCTTGATTTTTTGTCCCTCAGCCTCGAACTTCATCAATACTGAATCAGCATCCAGCTCCGTCCTTCTATCTCCAGGTAGTATAACCTCCAGTCCAAACTTCTCGATATCTTCTAGCAGGTGCTAGTCCTTGGTTAAGAACTTCGCCATCAGTATCGACCAAGTGCATCAGCGACCATATTAGCCTCACCTGAATAGTACTGCAGGTTGATTTCGAAATCCTTCATCTGCTTCTAACATTCAGCCCTTTCTGAGTGAAGACATATTTCAGACTTTTGTAGTCCGTATAAATTTTCACTCCCTTTCCATAAAAATCATGCTTCCAAAGCTTCAAAGTAAAGATAATTGCAGCAATTCAAATTAGGTGTGGGATGATTCTTCTCATGAGTCTGTAGTTGCCTACATGTGTAAGCAATTACTTTCCTATGTTGTTGAAGAACGCAGCCCAGTCCTTTCCAGAGGCATTACTGTAAATTGAGAAACCACCGGTTCCTGCGGGTAGCGCAAGGATTGGTGTAGTGGTAAGTCTCTTCTTCAGCTCCTCAATGCCGCCTGGCAATCTTTCGTTCAAATGAACTCTTCATTCTTCCAAGTGAACTTCGTCATCGGCTCAACAATCTTGGCAAAATCTTTCACGAACTTCTGATAGTAGCCGGCCAAGTTCAAGAAACTTCCGAATTGAACTTGGGGTATACCACTCTTCTACAGCAGCTATCGAAATTTCTTCTCTTGACAACATGGCCAAAAGTTTACCTTGTCAAAGAAAATCCACGTTCAGATAACTTACCATAAAACTTCTTTTTCCTCAAAGTTTCCAAAACTTCCTCAGGTGTTCTTCATGCTCTTCTTCAGTCTTCAAATATATCAGAATGTTATCTATGGAGAAGATAAACTGATTCAAATACTCATAAAAAATCTCTGTTCATGAGATTCATGAACATAGTAGAAGCATTTGTCAGTCTAACGTCCTGACCACAGAAAACTACACATACTTGGTGTTTGAACGCCGTCTTGGAAATGTCCTCTTTCCTGACTTTGATTTGATGGTAGTCAAATCTTAAGTCAAACTTAGAAACACCCTAATTCCACACAACCAGATCAAACAGATCCTCGATCCGGGCAGAAGGTACTTGTTCTTTAGTGTCTGGTAATCGATGCACATCCGTTGTTCCATCCTTCTTGGGCAAAAATAAGATAGGTGTTCCCTAAGGTGAAATTCCATCTTGAATATATTCTAGAGCCTGCACTGCTCTGGTCCTCATCTTCTAGATTTAGGGGTATCCTTCCTAGGACAAAAGTTCTGCTCTAACTTGGTTGGAGATAACTAAGGCTACATCATTGACGTTCTTCATGTCTTCTCTCGTGATATTCATCTGTTCGTGCTGGGCTTAATCTTAAGCTTTCTGGAACTCCAGGATTTCTTGAAATGGGGCAACCATTTGGAAGATGTTTGCTGGTACTGGTGGAGCAACAAAAATGAATACTCCACCAAGGAAAAGCAACTCAGTCTGAGATGAGGTAGGAATCGCCAGTGTAGGAAAAACTTCACTGGATGCACTATGAGGACGGTCAAATAGCCGCGAGGGAAAAGACCCTGCGCTTGGTTGAGGAGATGGGGTATGATCCGGAGATGACACCTCATCGCCAGCAGAATTTGGTCAACGGTCATTCTCTGGAAGGTTTAGGACGCACACATAAGCAAGGTAGCCTACCGGTCTATAATCAAGCAAAAATATTTATTTATATATAAATCGGACCTATGTTGTGACAAATCAATGTTCTAGTGTTCTAATTGTTTCTAGGTATGTTTTCCTAAGTTGTTGTTCTGACCTGCATGGGCCACCACTAAAAACATGTCACGACCCGATCCCAAATAATTGGATCGAACCGGATCATGCCCAGCCTGCACCGTTGTTGAGACGGCGGCAGTAAGCTGTTCAGTTGCAGATAACCATACAACAACACTATATTTGTCACAACTCAAAATTTGGAAATTTAAAACTTTATTAAACTTTTACAATGAAATGAAAGATACAACTTAAACCATTTTCTACATACATCATGAATAAAAGAAAGCTCTAGGCAAAACAGCTCATCAGTCTCGAATTTCTCGTCTTCTAGTTGGGATCTTGGAAATATCCCGGAACAAAGCCTCATCAGTGATACCTAAAATATTGGGTCTCCAGTCAGGAGGGAGCAAAGTATAATTCATGCTAATTTTAAAACAGTTAAAGTAAATAATAGAATCATGCAGTTTTAAATAGTTTGAAGAAAGAATAGTTTTCAGCGGTAAAACAGTGTGATTTGAACAGGCAATGAATTATGACCGGCTTGGGATGTACAGTAGTATCCTAGCGATACGATATGGCTTGTCCCCGTGTGAAGAGGGGAAAGCTAATACAGTCAGTAGTTACAGTTGGCTTTGGTCATAATCATTACTCTATTCCTCCAGTCCCATTTAGTACAGTAATCACAATCAGTACTCTCCGAGAGAGTTTCGTGTTTGCATCGTGGTTTAAACATGCAGTAAAACGATTATAGAAATAACTGTAAAACTAACACAAACTATACTTGCCTCAGGAAAATAACTGGAGAGATGAGTTGGTACCGAGAAGGAACGTCAGGTATGTCTTCGAGTTCCTACAGTTGAGAACTCGACTTAGAACCGTTGTATAACCAGACTAAGTGTGCTAGTTGCAATCTCTAGTAGCAAGTCCTAGTCAGGTTTTAGTTGTTATTAAGCTACAACTAACGATTACGTCGCAACTACGTGCGTTGATTAAACCGGTTAATTTGATTATTGGAAAAATAATAACAAGAACTATTAATTTTTGGAAAACTTTGTGTTTTTGTAATATATCTATAAAAATATAGTTTATAGTGATAAATCATGAACTAGTTATTCTACTAACATTTTATCCATTTATTTAATTCCTAATTAATTATAGACGAGAATAGATTACGTTCTAACTACGATTTATACGTCCAAACCAAAAACCACCCAAGATCAACATCCACCCAGAAAAGAAAGTAAAACCTACACTATGCAATACATGGGCACAGCTAATCATCCTAGAATTATGGGCTTATGCCCTGTACAATTCTTGTTACATAAAATAAGAGAAAATGTTTTAGTTCCTAAATAAAAGTGCAGTAAATAAATAATTATAATAAATAGCTTAAACATTAAATAAAATAATTTAAAATAAAAGTTGGAGTCTCAGACTCGGTCCATCATCAAATCTAGCTAATACCTCAACGCCCGGTCGGACCGGTGCGTTTGCATTTTGCTAGGGCCCACAGACCGGTACGGTCGTCGTCCGAAAATCAGTTTTAAAATTCATTTTCCGAAAACCGATTTGAATTCAAAATAGATAAAGTTTTGTAAAAATTTGGGCAGCATTTCCTCTATTTTGGGACAACCCAAAACTGGGAAATGCGCCACAAAACCTGCAATTGTTCCAACCAAATAATAATCCCGAAAATATAACCACCGAAATACTTTCCAACCACCAGAACCTTCCCGAAATACCCGGGAAATCCAAAATCAACCAACAACATACAAAAATCCAGCAGACAAAATCACAGAATATGCTAACGCAGCTAAACGAATCTACTACGTAGCTAACCGAATTTCCGAAGGGGAAACCGGGGACCGATATCATCACAGACTACCAATAAAAAGCAACGGGACAGAGAATTATACCTCGGGTGCTCGGCTAGAGCTCTCAGATGATATAGAAAGAATAGAGAAGATCCAGCAGCGACGTCAACGACGAAAATGTCGGAAAAGTCCAGAATATGCACGCTGGCCCGAAATAAAAGAAATCCCGCGAAGGGCAGCGACGTCGGCGGACAGCAACGCTGTCGGAGAGGGAAGCTCGCGGGGAGCGCTGGAGAGACGACGGAAAAGTGGATCTGGACAGCAGGGTTTCGCTGTGGACAGCGAGGAGAACTCCGCGGATCTGGACAGCGGGGTGCGCCGCGAAGCGCTGGACCCGCGGAAGGGGGCGACGACGGGGCTTCGCCGGGAGGGCATCGGCGTGGTCGACAGGGGGTCGCCGGCGGGAAGGGCCGCGGGCGGAGATGGCCGCGGGCGGCCGGATCGGCAGCGCTGGGGGTCGGGCGTGCACTGGGAGACGTGCGCGAGGCTGCCGGCTAGGGGCGGACGCCGGAGAATGGCGCGGAGTTGGGGGTCCGCGGGAGAAGGGGCCGCGGTGGGCCGGAGATGGGGCGTTGGCTCCGTCGGAGTGGCTCGGGAAAGGTGGGTTTGCTCCAGAGAAGAATGGGGTTTGGGGAAAAGGGTTTCTGTGAGAACTGAGAGTAAAGAGAGGGAGAGAGTTATCTCTCCTGTGAGATGGTGGAGAGGTGGTTTTAAATGAACGTGGGGAGTGGGGGTGAGTAAATAGAGGGAGATGGAGAGTTGGGGAGAGTGGAATAAGTGGGAGAATAAAAAGGAGAGATGGGTTGTAACGTAGGGAAACGTATGGTACAGCAGGAGTTGGAGAAAAAAATGGAGAAGAAAAATCTCCACCCAAATGCTGGTCCTTCGGGACCAGCCCAAAGACTAGTTATTTTTTTTTTAAAAAGATTAAACCAAAATAATCAGAATTGAGAAAGAAGGAATTGGGCTCAGGCCTGAGTCTGGGCTCGGACTCGGGTCTGGGTCCGAAAATCAAAAAGCCTTGTTATTATAATTTTCAAAATTCTTTTTCACTCAAAAATATTTAATAATATTAATAATAATAATAATAATAATAATTTTGAAATACTAGTAATAATAATACCAAAACATTATTTAACTATTTAATTACAAACTATGGGTTTCACAGTAATATTATATAATGAACTAAGATTTTTCTTTTAGATGAGAAAACGTGAATTTGTTAAATTACAAACTTGTAATTTTTACTAGTTATTTAATGTGAGAAAATGTTATTAATTTTCCATTTCAAAAATAAATAGTCATTTTATTATTCTACGTGTTTAAACTAATAAACCAGAAGAAAGATAAAAAGTTACGCTACATTATTACAGGGCCGCAGAAAATAAAGAGAAATACTGGGCTTATGCCCTTACAGACCATATTACATAAATTTAAATAAGAAGAAGACATTTGTTAGTCTCTAAAAATCCTACAATTTAATTACAAAATAAAATAATAATTTAAATTAACTTGAATTAATTTACGAGTCTCAGATATTGGTCCAATCGTCAAATATAGGTAATGCCTCAACGTCCGGTAAAACCGGTTTCGTTTGCACTTAGCCAGGGCCCATGGACCGGTATGGTCGTCGCCCGATAATCAAAACCAAGTTTAATAAATCTTTTGCAAAAGCCGGTTTTGGGAATTATAGATTTTATAGAAAATTTCCTTTTAAAATATTTTTGAAAATTCGGACATCATTCCCTCTGTTTTCGGGATAACCCAAAACTGGGAAAAGTGTGCCATAATTTTCTACAAATTATCCCAAACCAGGAAAACCCAAATATCATATAAATTATGTCCACAGAAAATATTTCCGAAACAATTTCGGAAAACCCGAGACGAAACGAAAATCCCGAAACTAACTCGGAAAACACCACAGCTCATATTAAACCATCAATTCGAAAAAATCCGAAAATCACAGAAACTATTCCGAAGAGTTCTCGGAAAATTCGAGATGGAATCGAAAAACCCGAAACTAAATCAGAACAATAAACCGAAAATCTACAGAAACTTGCCAAAGGCAAATTCGGAAATTCCAAAGGATCGGAAACTTCACAACAGATTCCCGTTGCGGGATCAGGACCAATTTTATCACCAACACAAACCCAAGGGACAACTACTGAGATTAACAGAGGTTACCCAAAACTGACGGAATCTGAAGGGTAGCCTCAGACTCGGAACAGCAAGCCAGACACGGACCGGGCGGTCGGATCGGGAACAGAGTGAGCGCGAGGAGGCGCTGGGACAGCGGTCCGGTAGCAGCGCACTGGAACCGTCGAGTGGGGGCCGCCGGAATAGAAGCGGGGTCGGATCCGCCGGCAAGAGGCTGGCACGGAGGGTCGGGCGGAGCCGCTGGGCTCGGGCTGGCCTGGGTCGGGGACAACGGCGGCGGGGGTCGCCGGCAGGGCGCGGCCCTGGGGAAAGTGTCGCCGGCGTCGGGTCGAGAGGAACTCCGGGAGGTGGAGCTCCGGCTACGGTTTGAGAGTGGTGTGAGGGATGGAAGGAGAGGAAGGGGGTTTAAATAGGAGAGATGAGCGGGGGTTACGGGAGGGGAAAGGATAGGGCGGCCGACAGTTTCGGGAGGGGAGGAGTCGGGAGGTCGGCGGCTCCAGGTGGCCGAGAGGTTTTGGAAGGGAAAGGTTAGTATGCGTTAGAAAAGGGAAAGGAAAAGAAAGGTTTTCCTTTCTGAAAATGGAAATATGAGATTGAGAAAAAGTTTAAGATAAAGAAAAAATTTGTTTTTCTTTAAATAGTTATCTTCTTAAACAATAGGATTAGAACTTCATATTAACTATTATAACTAATGGATTTTAAGAATAAAATTGAATTTGGGTTTGATTTCCAAAATGGAACGAGATGAGTCCGGAACAGGTTCGGGACGGGTCAGGCCAAACTAAAATCCAGGAATTTATTAATAATACCATTTTCCTAAATAAATAATTTATATTAATAATTAGCTAATTAATAAATTAATTAGCTGAAAAATTTAAGGGTTCTAGACGGGTTCGGGACTTGGGAACAAGTTCTGGTCTAGGTCAGCCAAAACAAAAATCCATGTTTATTTTGAAATTAGTAATTTTCTATTTAGCTATTAATAATAATCTGGCAAAATATTAATTTAACAAACACGAAATTTTAATAATTTAGAAAAATAACAAAATCGAATTTCCAGAATTAATTAATTAACTAATTTAAGTTATTCAAAATAATTAACTAAAAGTTACGGGTTTCACACATATATTGTCTCAATTCTTACAGGAGCCTAGACAAGATCATTGGAATGCAGCTTTGAGAGTTGTCAGATATCTCAAAAATGCCCCGGGACAGGGTATCCTATTGAAAGCTGATTATGATCTCAGTCTTTCTGGTTGGTGTAATTCCGACTGGGCCAGTTGTCCCTTGACTCGCCGCTCTGTTACAGGCTGGTTGGTATTTCTGGGAGGGTCTCCTATCTCTTGGAAGACCAAGAAACAACCAACTGTTTCACGATCTTCCGTTGAAGCTGAATACCGATCTCTTGCTGCACTTGTTTGTAAGTTGAAATGGTTGAAGGAGTTATTGGTGTGTTTGGGAGTTCACCAGGAGTCTGCTATGCAGGTGTATTGTGACAGTCAGTCGGTCCTGCACCTGGCTCAGAACCCGGTATTTTATGAGCGCACTAAGCATATTGAGGTGGACTTGAATTTTATTCGCGACGCTATTAGGGATGGCACCGTAATAGCCTCGCATGTTCCTACGTCTTCCCAACTGGCTGACATCTTCACTAAGCCCCTTGGGAAGCATGTGTTTGATTATTTACTTGGCAAGTTGGACATTTGTGACTTGCATGCTCCAACTTGAGGGGAGGTGTTAGATTATATTTATGTGGCTATTGTAAATATAGCCCATCAGTCCAATAGTGTAGAAGGTATATATATTGTAATCCTTTCCAATCAATAAAACAAAGGCATTATTATTTCCTACAGTGAGTTTGTTTAATTCATCGCTCACCAATGCATTTCAAATGTACTAACCCATGTCACCACAAGTGCTAGGAATCAAGTAGACGTGCAGAGGTGCTGAAAGCTCGATCATCTATTTGTCCAGAAGTTGTGTTCATATTTTGAAGCTTCCAAGTCTCGTTTTGAAGACTTCCGTTGAAGGTGTTTTACTTTATATTTAGTAAAGCAATATGATGTACGGAACGATTTATCCCATTTTATCGTTTCAAGTTGTAAGCCAAGTTCGACGCACTTTTTTAATCGGTTGTTTTAGAGCCTATGTATCAATTAGAAATTATCAATTAAAAGTTATTTCTTATGTATTATGTTATTATTCATTTTCTATGTTTTATCTCCTGCAAACTTCTATAAAAATAGCTATTTCATCATTACATCACTAGTAAGATTTAGCAATGTAATTTTTGTGATTAGTGATGTTATCCTACGTTGCTAATTGTCCTTATTTTGATAGTGTATGCTCTTACATCGTATAGATTGGAAAAATAGTTCTTCAGAGACACAGAAAGTATCACCTTGTTTTATTATATAGATACCCGGAAACATAAATATCATAAAGAAAAATTGTAATTTCTTGTAAGATATAGTTCTCAACAGACATGGACCCCGTTTGGTTCACTATAATGTAATCGTAATTGCAATGTAATTAAATAAAAAAAATATTCTTTTCATTTGATTACATTGCGATTACGATTACATTACAGTGTACCAAATGAGACCATGGTTTCCATGATTTACCAACTGAACATATTTCCAAAATTTAAAAAAAAATCCATCATATCAGTAATTTTACTCCAAGAATTAGAAATCCGGTAGTCATTCAGGCAACTGCTGGATAAGAATCTTTTGAGTTTACTTGTCATGCTAGCATGTGCTACGGCTAGTTATGAGATCCAATTAAATTGCCATTTTCGCAACATTTGCTTTACGAAAGTTCTTGCAGAATTTTATAATTTCGAAATGCAATGCATTCACATTAGGAAGCACTTTCCCTTTTAATCTGAGTTGAAATGAAAAGGATTTTTAGGTTTGCTATTTGTAGCATATTAGTTTCTAGGAGATATGTACAAGTAAGAGTGTTGATCCTGTAATACAATTTAATTTAGAGTATGTCATTCATATTTGATATAAGCTTTTGTAACAATATAAAAAAATAGGTATTTGTATTACATATATTTAGAGTATGCCATTCATAATTGATATAAGCTTATGTACCTAATTTTTATACACATATTTGTTGTATTTTAATTTGCATTCAAAGTTGGACGTTGTTAAATTATCAAAGTTGTACTTCAAAACATATACTTAGGATTGTTGTTTTCAAAATATACAATTACAAAATATGCATAAAAATTGAGGATATTTAATTAATTGTACAAGTCCTACTTAGATTTTCGGTTTTGGACCGAAACCGAATAATTTTATTATTATTTTTAAAACCAAAATCGAACCAATTTTTTTTCAAAACCGAACCGAATCTCTTATTTAATTCGGTTAGATTTGATTTTCGATCCAAAAACCAAATAATACTCACCTCTAGAGGGGGGTGGGGTACTCCATAAAATTGAAATTTTGTAAAATATGTATTTTATTGGTCTTCCACATTAGTGTATTGAAGTTTGGTAACTTTTGCGAAATAAATGTCTTTAAATTTTGGTTCTCCTCCTTATTGGATCTAGTTTATGTATTCCAGTTTTTATGTAAAAGTAGCTTTTAGCAAAAAAAAGAAGAAGGTAAAAGTAGATAAATGATATCCTATTTATTTTTACTTAATTATTTGGATCATAAAGATAATTGAAGATAATATGAAATTGAGACAACACATTGTATTATCCCATGGCCCACAAGGCACCACTTGCCCTTGCTGGGAATTCACACAAAACTTTTACTTGTGTGATCATGTGATCACCTCCTAATCATGTTTACAACGACAAATCTCTGATTAATCATTTGGTAAGCTTGCATGTTTATGAATCAATTAGCATGAGACCCCATGATGGTGACCATGTGTGGAACTAAGACCATCTCCAATGGTGATTTCTAAAATTGTGTTCTTATCCTACTTTGCATTGTACTTTAAGGAGATTTCTATCCTAGTTGGAAGAGTTTTTAGATAGAAATTATAGACATACAAAAATGCTCTCCAATGGTTCTCCATTTCTATCCTATGTGTCACATAGTAAAAGGAACAATTTAATGGTGTGGGGCCTAATAATAATTGTCATGAGAGATATGAGAATTTCTATGAGAGTTTCTACATGTAGAAACCCTCTTAGAAAGTTTCTATCCTACATCATTGCCACCTAGGATAGAAATGGTGATAGAAATCACCATTGGGAGAAGTTTTTTCTAAAATGGATTTCTTCCATAGAAATAGGGAAGATAGAAACCCCCATTGGAGATGGTCTAAGTCTCTCACATCTAAATTAAATTAATACAACCAAAAACTTGTCAAATGTGTAAATTTTAATACTTCCCAGCTATATGGTATGGGAATGGGACCTTTGATAATTAGTTTCTGTAACTTTATGACACAATGACATATGTGTACCATGGGTAACACGGCAAATTGAAATTGGTGTCGGCATTGTGCTGGTGCCCCTTGCTCCTTTTGTTACTCTTCTTGCCTGTCCTCACTAAACTTTTGTCAAATTAAAGGTATCAAACAGTTGTGACCTAATTCCATTTGTCACTCGTAGTTTCGTCTCTTAGGGGCTGTTTGGATCGCAAGGAAACTACGATAAGTGGAGTGTTTTGCTACAACTGGTCGGAACTCGCGGCAGTTATAACGTTTGGCTCGTGCGAGAATCGACGTTACAGGTGTCTAATCCATGCAACAGTAGTTGCAGCACACAAATTTTTCCTTACAACCAAGTTACATCAAAAAAATGGGAGAAGTGAGAAGAAAATGGGAAGAGAGGAGCTGCTGGCGGTGGTGGCGGTAGGGAGTGGTGGCGGGGGTGGGGAGAGAGGAGGAGCTGCTGGTGGTGGTGGCGGGGGTGGTGGGGAGTTGTGACGGTGGTGGTGGGGAGAGAGGAGGAGCTGCTGGTGATGGTGGCGGTGGCGATGGGGAGTGGTGGCGGTGGTGGTGGGGAGTGAGGAGGAGTTGGCGGCGGTGGTGGGGAGAGAGGAGGAGCTGGTAGTGGCGGTGGCGGTGGCGGTGGCGGTGGGGAGTGGTGGCGGTGGGGGGAGAGAGGAGTGGTGGTGGTGGCTGTGGGGAGTGGTGGTGGTGGTGGTGGTGGTGGTGGTGGGGAGTGGTGGCGGTGGGGAGTTTTTTTTTTGGGAAAAAAATGTAAAGAGAGAGCTGATATATATATATATATATATATATATATATATATATATATATATATATATATATATATATATATATATATATATATATATTGGGGGGTACTCATACATAGGTTTACCCCATCTTCAAAAAAACTTTCACTTTCTACTTACGTAACTATCCAAACACCAAACCAATTTTTTTTCCACTTGCAGCAGACAAAAATATTATATTCAAACACATTTTAGAAAGTGCCACTAGCTACAAGTCCACGGAAACTCAACTTGCTGCAAGTGCCACTTCACACTTTCAAAGAGTTACATCTATCCAAACAGCCATATGCTTAATCATTACCTCACGGAAACTCAACTTGCTGCAAGTGCCACTTTCACACTTTCAAAGAGTTACATCTATCCAAACATATATATATATATATATATATATATATATATATATATATCTATATATATATATATATCTATATATATATTCTTTTCTTTTTTTCTTTTTTGAAAAAAAGTAATTGTGACGAACGCGACGAACGCTCCCACCGGGAATCGGTCT
>JANAVB010033011.1:9400299-9515304 GCA_029216955.1 Iris pallida | reverse complement strand
TCTGTGCGTTTCACTACATGGCGTATCACTATGTCACGCCCCGCACCCGCTATAAGGCACGTGCACGTGACAACGTCCAGCCCTCACCGTAAAACGTATGGAACGCTGTAGGTTTTCTACTCTAAACAGTTTATATATATATCAAACCTGTCAAGAATCGGTCAACTCCGAACGGAGGACAAGCAATGAATATATATGAGTGCTCAATCACAACTCTAAGATTAAAGTAAAGACTGAAAGATAAAGACAACAAGACGATAAAATAATAACATGTCAAGTCCAACACAAGAATATTACAAGTCCAAGTCTCTAATACAAACCAATAATAACAGTCTCAAAAGTAGCTGGAGACAAAGTCCAGTACAAAAGACCTACACTAACTAAGGAATAGGTAAGGTCTCGGTCAGGCGGAGCTAAGCCCTGCTGGACCAAAGTCTCCAAGTCTAGGCCCACTACGTCATCCGGACCGTAGTAGGTACAATAATCCCCCTCGTCAGCATCTGTAATATTTTCAACATATCTTGTCAGGATAGAACGAGTACAATCTACTAACAACAGTTCACAAGATATGACAAAAGCTATAAGACAGTAAATAGAGAGTATATACAAGAAAATCATAAAATGTACATGTGAGTATCATGGCAAGGTAAGCTGTAAAACTAGAGCTAGAACAAGGCAAGTAAACTGATCATGGCATGTACAAGAATCAAGAATCATATATCTAGGTGTGTGAGTACTAGCTACAACATGTGGCCGAATTGGGTCTGCACAAGGTTATGATCTAGCCAATCATACGTGTGGTGTAGGATTGGCATTCACAAGGTTCACAATATATACAAGGCGGGTATGACCACACATCTATACTAGTACTTCCCGTCCCCGACTAGTAGAGTGGATCCAAGCAAGACATGTTACGACACGGGATTCTAAGAGAAGGGAGCAAGTCTCCTCGAGAATCGGTGTCCATATACTGCACAAGAACTACAAGGGGGCTTGTACAAGATATACCAAGATAACGAGGAATAACGTCTCATGTCGGGATCCATGAATACCAATCCGTGTAACCAATGTGTCGAGAACAAGCATATCTACACTAATTACATGAATTATAACAATCATCATAAATTGGAAAAGTGTCAGAGAATGTATTCGCCTGTAATATGGTATAATATGTCTACTGGAGCAAATGCAGCGTCTCGAGGACCTATAGAGAACAAGACGTATCAATACTATGCTTAGGAAATAAAGTCAAGATAATTTAAATCCTATTAAGTCATTCTAGGTCAAGACACGTCAAACTAGACTGTACGAGGTCAATCTAAGTCATATTAGGTCTAGCTAGGTCGTACTGGGTCAATGCAAGTCAAACGAAATTAATCTAGGTCGATTCGAGTCAACGGTTGACTTACAGTTGACTTTTGGTCAACTGGTCAACTCTGGTCAATCCTAGGTCAATGGTGACTAATAGTTGACTTTTGGTCAACTACTCAAGTTTAATGGAATTTGGAACTAAATTGGATAAAGTGTTGACCCATAGTTGACTTTTTTGGTCTAAAAAGTCAATCGTGGTCAACCGAGGTCAATACTAGGTCTAGGCGACTATTTCTAACTATTATCAACCTCTACAACCCATATCCAAGTCCATCTTGGACTTCGAAACTCAAATCTTGGCCGTAGGCCAATTTCCTAATTTATCTTTTCTAAGGTAAATTTCTAGCCTAGGTAGAAACCTAGTTAGCCTACCTACGCTTGTTATTTTGACCCGAGCTCCCTAGGGTAGTAAGGTACTAGCCTATACATATATTACCTACCAAAATACCTAGGTAAAGTGGACATCCAGTCCATGATACGGCTCATTGCCGATATCTTGAATATTTCAATATACGCAATGATACGGCGCGATACCGGCGTCCTACGACCCCGATTTCCACTCGGGAGCCTACCCGCAAAATCTAATTCATGTATTCTAGGTCTACGCCAAGTTTCGTCGCGATCCGATACTCGAAACTCCGTTTCACCCTCTAACTCGATCTCCTCTATTTCTATTTTCCCACTTTCCTCCCTATTCATCTTCTTCTATTCCCTTCTCTTCAAATTCCCCTTCTCTAATTCTATTCTCCTAATTCATCTTCTTCTAACTCTTCCTCTCATTTCTAATCTTCTTTTCTCTCATTCTTTCCTATTCTCCTAACTTCTTCTATCTTCTTCCTATTCTTCCTTTCTAATTCTTTTCTAACTCTTCTAATTCTTTTCAACTCCTAACTTCTTCTAATTCTTCCTCTCCTAACTTCTTCTTCTTCTAATTTTTCTCTATGTATCTATCTATATATATACATATATATATATATATATATATATATATATATATATATATATATATATATATATATATATATATACATACATATATATACAATGGGGGGGTTTTACATGGGCTAAAGGCCAAATGGGGGGGTTTAACTGGCAGCAGCAGCTGCCAGTGCTGCTGCTCACAGCTGCAGCTTGCTGCTGCTCCTGCAGCCTCTATTGCTGCTGCCACTGCTGTGTATTCTTCTTCTTCTCCTCTTCTACTTCTTCTCCTCTTCCTCTCTCTCTCTCTCTCTCTCTCTCTATATATATATATATATATATATATATATATATATATATATATATATATATATATAAAAAATATATATATATATATATATATATATATATATATATATACACTCCTATCCATCTATATACCTATCTATATATCTATTTACATATACATATATATATATATATAATCTAATATCCATCCCTCTATCTATATATATACATATATACACACACACATATAGATATACATATATATACATAGACACACACACATATAGATATATGTATGTAAATACATACACACTCTCCCTAACACACAAACACACACTCACTCCCACACACACACAAACACACACTCACTCCCACACACACACAAACACACACTCTCACCACCACTCTCACACACAAACACCACCACTACCATTTTCCCTACACACACACAAATACCTATAAACATATATATATATATATATATATATATATATATATATATATATATATATATATATATATATATATATATATACCATTCAATATATATATAAACCCCTAATAATTTCCTTAACCTAGATTTCTAGGGAACCCTAGGAAAATTATGGGCAAATGGTGGAAAATCTCATTCTCTACAATTATTGTGAAGACATTAAATGGAGAAGAGTAATAAATGAGGAATTAATTACATACCTAAAGTAGTTTTCTTGTAGGGAAGAAAAGCTTGGGAAGAAAAGGAATTTTTTAGAGAGAGAGAGTTGTGACTTAATGAAGAAGAAAAAGGGGGGATGGCTCTTGGCCGGCCATGGTGGGGGGGGGGGGAAATGGGTTTGGGTAGGATCCAATAAGCCCCAAACCCAATAGACTTAGTTTGGGTTCGGTTTGTTTCGGGTTGGTTCGGTTTGTTTCTAATTAACCAATTAAGCTCTAAAATGACTAATTAAGCCATGGAAAATAGGGTTTATGATTTCTAGCCTATTAGGATGGTATGTGGGCCAAGTCCAGCTAGTATGTGGGTCCCACTAGGGTCCAGGCTACCCGGGTCTCCAACTTGAGTCCGAATTGGATAAAATCCAAACCAAACCAAATAAATCCCAAAAATCACATAAAATAAATAAAATTCCTAAAAATTATAAAACTTGAAAAATGACAAAAATACCCCTAATTCAAAAACTGGGGTTGATAAATCTACCCTCCTTAAAAAATTTCGTCCTCGAAATTCAAACGGTCGTACTCTTCTCTAGGTCAAGCACCCAACAATCAAGGTCTACTAAATTTTATCCTAAGTTATATAACATGTAATCCAGGAAATCAGAACACATGCATAGTTTTAAATCTCTACAGTATCGTGTTATTACAGTCTTCATTGGGGTTTTCTATTAATCTAGCATGATCATCACATATGCAACTAAAGGTACTAAGAAAGCAATCATCAATCAATGGACGGAAAGAACAGGTAAAAGAAAGAGCAAGACCCTACCTCCTAGTCCAATGCGTGCAGGATCCTCAACTGTCATCGCAAAAGCCCTGTCCTGGCGGGGTATATCCCGCTGTTGGTGGAGGGCGTGATGCGGTGCCATAGGTGGCCTACCCTGTGCTCCCTGAGCTGCACGGCGATGGTTCGTAGGACAATCTCTCAACTGATGTCCAGCCTCCCAGCAATAGAGACACAAGCCCAGCCTCTTCCGGCAGACCTCCCAGATGTGACCGGGCTTCTTGCAGAAGTTGTAAGGATCCCCATACTGTGCCTGCCTCTGCTGAGTGTGCTGCACCTGCTGCTGAACCGGTGCTCTGGCCTGCACTAGCGGCTGGTGATGATGGAAAGAATGATGCTGAAGCTGAGGGCGTTTAGCAGCCCCCGCGCTGCTAGAAGCTCCCGAGAAAAGATCACGCTCCCTCTTGGGCTTCAAGCCCCACTCCCGCTCTACCTTGCGGGCCTCCGCATAGATCTGGGTATAAGTCTCATAGAAGGAGGGAATGAGGATCTTGATATCCCAAGTGAGCCCCTCCCTAAAACGGCTCGCCCTGATCGTCGGGTCTCGAACCATGTACTCTGCTTATCGGCTCAGACGGCCGAACTCTGCTGCATACTCCTCCACAGATAGACTGCCCTGCTGCAGATCCTGGAACTGTCGCACCAGGTTAATCTTGTCCGTGGGGAAAAAGAACTTTTCCTTGAAGAGGAGCTTGAACTTTGCCCAAGTGTGGCCCTCTCCAGCTAGGGCTGGCTCGTTTCTGAACCAGGTGCGTGCAATGTCTAGCAACTGCAAACCTACCGCCTCGACCTTCAGGTCGTCTGCCAGGCGGGAGGCCCTCATCTGCCGCTCGATATCCTCGAGCCAATCATCTGCATAGACCACACCCTCGGTCCCGTTAAAGTCATGGGGCCCGAGCTTCTTGAAGTCCTGGATATCTCCGTACCTCAGTCGCGTCCCCGGATGAGGAGCCCTCTGCTCCACAGCTGCAAGGGCCAACTGATGGGCATCCTCCATGCCCTGACGCATCGCGTCTGTCTGCCTCTACTGAGCCTCGGCCTGGGCTCTCTGAGTCTCCAGCATCTGCTGGAGGAAGGTAAGCATCTGCCCCATATCTGTAGGCAGAGGAGGTGGAGGTGGAAGTACATCTGCAACTAGTGGAGGAATCTGCTGCGCAGTAGGAGGAAGAACGCCCCCGACAACTCCCGTCGTAGCCCCTGGCACTGCGGGAAGAGCACCCGTAATCCCAGGGATGGTCATCGAGAGCGCTGGAGGAGTACCCACAAAAGCCCCAACAGAAGTCCCATCTGCAGGGGAAGTGACCGGAGCCTGCCCGCCAGAGGTGGCAGACCTCTCCGTCTCCCCGTGCTCCTCGCCAGGAGAGTGAGTCATAACCATCCTGGAGACAGATTAAAAAAAGATATCAATATGGCACATGAAGGATTTTATCAAAGGAGGACAGCTAGAATGCATTAAATCAATATCAAAGACGGTAAGCAAGATAAGCAAAGAAAGATCCTACTGTGATTGAGTACTCTTAGCCTATAGCCTATCTTAGATACGTACCGCAGGCTCATAATAGCACTCTAAGTCGAGTGCCACTACGACATCGTACTAATTGCGACTCTCGACCTGCATGGGCTACCACTAAAATGTGTCACGACCCGCACCCGCTATAAGGGCACGTGCACGTGACAACGCCCAGCCCTCACCGTAAAAACGGCGTGGAACGCTGTAGGTTTTCTACTCTAAATAGTTTATATATATATATTAAAATCTGTCGAGAATATGGTCAACTCCGAACGGAGGACAAGCAATGAATATATATGAGTGCTCAATCACAACTCTAAGATGATAAAGTAAAGACTGAAAGATAAAGACAACAAGACGATAAAATAACAACCTGTCAAGTCCAACACAAGAATATATACAAGTCCAAGTCTCTAATATAAACCATAATAATAACAGTCTCAAAAGTAGCTGGAGACAAAGTCCAGTACAAAAGACCTACTCTAACTAAGCAATAGGTAAGGTCTCGTCAGGCGGAGCTAAGCCCTGCTGGACCAAAGTCTCCAAGTCTAGGCCCACTGCGTCATCCGGACCATAGTAGGTACAGTAATCCCCCTTGTCAGCATCTGTAATATTTTTAACATATTCTGTCAGGATGGAACGAGTACAATCTACTAACAACAGTTCACAAGATATGACAAAAGCTATAAGACAGTAAATAGAGAGTATATACAAGAAAATCATGGAATGTACATATGAGTATCATGGCAAGGTAAGCTGTAAAACTAAAGCTAGAACAAGGCAAGTAAACTGATCATGGCATGTACAAGAATCAAGAATCTTATATCTAGGTGTGTGAGTACTAGCTACAACATGTGGCCGGATTGGGTCTGCACAAGGTTATGATCTAGCCAATCATACGTGTGGTGTAGGATTGGCATTCATAAGGTTCACAATATATACAAGGCGGGTATGACCACACATCTACACTAGTACTCCCTGTCCCCGACTGGTAGAGTGGATCCAAGCAAGACACGTTACGACACAGGATTCTACGAGAAGGGAGCAAGTCTCCTCGAGAATCGGTGTCCATATACTACACAAGAACTATAAGGGGGCTTGCACAAGATATACCAAGATAACGAGGAATAACATCTCATGTCGGGATCCATGAATACTAATCCGTGTGACCAATGTGTCGAAAACAAGCATATCTACACTAATTACATGAATTATAACAATCATCATAAATTAGAAAAGTGTCAGAGAATATACTCGCCTGTAATATGGTATGATATATCTACTGGAGCAAATGCAGCGTCTCGAGGACCTATAGAGAACAAGACGTATCAATACTATGCTTAGAAAATAAAGTCAAGACAATTTAAATCCTATTAAGTCATTCTAGGTCAAGACACGTCAAACTAGACTGTACGAGGTCAATCTAAGTCATATTAGGTCTAGCTAGGTCGTACTGGGTCAATGCAAGTCAAACGGATTTAATCTAGGTCGATTCGAGTCAACGGTTGACTTACAGTTGACTTTTGGTCAACTGGTCAACTCTGGTCAATCCTAGGTCAATGGTGACTAATAGTTGACTTTTGGTCAACTACTCAAGTTTAATAGAATTTGGGACTAAATTGGGTAAAGTGTTGACCCATAGTTGACTTTTGGTCTAAAAAGTCAACTGTGGTCAACCGAGGTCAATACTAGGTCTAGACGACTATTTCTAACTATTACCAACCTCTACAACCCATATCCAAGTCCATCTTGGACTTCGAAACTCAAATCTTGGCCGTAGGCCAATTTCCTAATTTACCTTTTCTAAGGTAAATTTCTAGCCTAGGTGGAAACCTAGTTAGCCTACCTACGCTTGTTATTTTGACCCGAGCTCCCTAGGGTAGTAAGGTACTAGCCTATACATATATTACCTACCAAAATACCTAGGTAAAGTGGACATCCAGTCCATGATACGGCTCATTGCCGATATCTTGAATATTTCAAGATACGCAATGATACGGCACGATACCGGCACCCTACGACCCCGATTTCCACTCGGGAGCCTACCCGCAAAATCTAATTCACGTATTCTAGGTCCACGCCAAGTTTCGTCGCGATCCGATACTCGGAACTCCGTTTCACCCTCTAACTCGATCTCCTCTATTTCTATTTTCCCACTTTCCTCCCTATTCTTCTTCTTCTATTCCCTTCTCTTCAAATTCCCCTTCTCTAAATTCTATTCTCCTAATTCATCTTCTTCTAACTCTTCTTCTCATTTCTAATCTTCTTTTCTCTCATTCTTTCCTATTCTCCTAACTTCTTCTATCTTCTTCCTATTCTTCCTTTTCTAATTCTTTTCTAACTCTTCTAATTCTTTTCAACTTCTAACTTCTTTTAATTCTTCCTCTCCTAACTTCTTCTTCTTCTAATTTTTCTCTATGTATCTATCTATATATATACATATATATATATATATATATATATATATATATATATATATATATATATATATATATATATATATATATATATATACATACATATATATATATATATATACAATGGGGAGGGTTTTACATGGGCTAAAGGCCAAATGGGGGGGGGGTTTAACTGGCAGCAGCTGCTGCCAGTGCTGCTGCTCACAGCAGCAGCTTGATGCTGCTCCTGCAGCCTCTATTGCTGCTGCCACTGCTGTGTATTCTTCTTTTTCTCCTCTTCTACTTCTTCTCCTCTTCCTCTCTCTCCCTCTCTCTCTCTATATATATATATATATATATATATATATATATATATATATATATATATATATATATATATATATATATATATATATATATATATATATACTCCTATCCATCTATATACCTATCTATATATCTATTTACATACACATATATATATAATCTAATATCCATCCCTCTATCTATATATATACATATATACACACACACATATAGATATACATATATATACATAGACACACACACATATAGATATATGTATGTAAATACATACACACTCACACACACTCTCCCTAACACACAAACACACACTCACTCTCACACACACACAAACACACACACTCTCACCACCACTCTCACACACAAACACCACCACTACCATTTCCCCTACACACACACAAATACCTATAAACATATATATACATATATATATATATTCATATATATATATATATATATATATATATATATATATATATATATATATATATATATATATATATATATATATATATATATATATATATATATACCATTCAATATATATATATAAACCCCTAATAATTTCCTTAACCTAGATTTCTAGGGAACCCTAGGAAAATTATGGGCAAATGGTGGAGAATCTCATTCTCTACAATTATTGTGAAGACATTAAATGGAGAAGAGTAATAAATGAGGAATTAATTACATACCAAAAGTAGTTTTCTTGTAGGGAAGAAAAGCTTGGGAAGAAAAGGAATTTTTAGAGAGAGAGAGAGTTGTGACTTAATGAAGAAGAAAAAGGGGGGGATGGCTCTTGGCCGGCCATGGTGGGGGGGGGGGGGGGAAATGGGTTTGGGTAGGATCCAATATGCCCCAAACCCAATAGACTTAGTTTGGGTTCGGTTTGTTTCGGGTTGGTTCGGTTTGTTTCTAATTAACCAATTAAGCTCTAAAATGACTAATTAAGCCATAGAAAATAGGGTTTATGATTTCTGGCCTAATTAGAATGGTATGTAGGCCAAGTCCAGCTAGTATGTAGGTCCCACTAGGGTCCAGGCTACCCGGGTCTCCAACTTGAGTCCGAATTGGATAAAATCCAAACCAAACCAAATAAATCCCAAAAAATCACATAAAATAAATAAAAATTCCTAAAAATTATAAAACTTGAAAAATGTTGAAAATACCCCTAATTCAAAAATTGGGGGTGATACTATGCTTCGTTGGTTCTTTGATCACTTGTGACATATACTCTTATGATCACAGAGTCTCCTTGAATCCTTATCCCATTTACTGGGTATCCTAAAATCTCCTAGAATCCCTATTTATGGGACATCCATGTATCACCCTTCGGGGGCCTTTGCATGGAATCATAACATAACCTGGTTGGATCCTTGTGTATTGATTGGGGGTACGGAGGAGTAGAAGTAGACATGTGAATAATACCCAAGTAGTATCTCATCAGAATCTTTCCATAGTGTCTCATCAGAATCTCCTATATCATTTACATGTCTATATTGTACTCTGACTCACTAGCCACTGTTAGTTATCTATTGTATAGTAGATATTTCTATTACAGTTCTCTCTCTGTTTACATACTATATTTCCTTCAGTACCTGTATCTTACTTTACTGCATGATTATATTTTCTAACCTGCTATGAACTGTTAAGATGTATTGTACTCGCTCCTGTCCTGACTGGACCTGTTGATAAATTTTACAGATAGCCTGGAGGTTGCCTGCTAGCCTAGAGGAGACACAATAGAGGTTATTTAGATAGCTATTTCAGTTATCTGGAGTTGTATTTACTTTATGGATTACTGTATTTGAGCTTTGAGATGTATTTCTGGGTTTGTGTATCTTAGACACTTAGACTTCTATCTGCAGTATTTTTTTTAGATTTCATGTTTTATCTATCTTTTATTATGCTCTACCTTAGATGTGATTGAGTTTACATTCTGCTATGTCACTCCCATTCGGGGAGTATAAACTGTTTAGCCTTATACTGTTAGATGCATGAGACCTAGGACAGCGTTCTACCGTCGACACTGCGGCATAGGCTGGGCGCTGTTACGTACTCGTACCCTCACGGTGGGTGCGGATCGCGTCACGTTTTTAGTGGTGGTCCATGCAGGTCAAGTTTATGTAGTGGTATTCGAACTAGAGTATCACTACAGCCTGCAGTAGGATTAGGATATATTTTTGAAGGTACTCAATCACAGTTAGGCCTCCTTGAGAGATTCCTGGGACGACCCTTGAGAATCTTATTTTAACTTCGATTTGAAATCTATTTTTTTCCTGATTTGATTTACCTTTACTTCCTGTTATTGAACTTGATTTTGATGGATTGTTGTTGAATTTTGAATCTTGATGTTAGTGGTTGAATTTGAGTCTGTATTTATATGATTTTGATGGATTATTTTTGAATTTTGAATTTTGATGTTAGTGGTTGAATTTGAGTCTGTATTTTTATGATTTTTGATGGATTATTGTTGAATTTTGAATCTTGATGTGAGTTGTTGAATTTGAGTTTGTATTTATATGTATATGTACATTTTTTTGGAATTAAGGTATAACCTGATAACATACTTGATAAGGACAGTAAAAAAGGTAAAAGTCTACTTTATTATGGAATTTAGAATTTATTGCAGTCATATTTGCTAGCATGACAATGACGTAGAGCCTGATATAGCTATACTTATCTTAGTTATGAAATCTAGATTTTCCTGCAGCCATACCAGGTGGCGTGGTAAGAATTTTAGATAACATGATTATAGGGTGTATGCCTTATTATGGACTCTATCGTTTATTGCAGCTATGCTTATTGGCGTGGCAGAATTCTGACAACATAATTTCAGGAAGACGCATATGATTATCAGATTGTACCTTAAATATTTTTGAACATGTTTTCTCTACTTTTGTTTCAGTCCTTAAAAAAAAAGAATTGTTATTTGTTTGTTTTGTTTTATTTTGTTTCTCATTATTTAACTTAGGAGTAGATTTTGCTGTTTTTATAAACTTTGTGTAACTTCTTACTATGAATTTTTTCTTAATACAATGAATCGATGATTTTACTAGACCTTATCTTAGATTTGATAGTTTAGCTCTGGGTTTCAAAATGGATCTTTCTTTTAAACGGATAAGCAGAACAGATTTTATCGTTATTTTCTTCTTGCTACTATCCTTGTATTAAATAATAATAATAATAAAACTGTCTTTATTTCACCAATCACCTACTTGCAATCTTGGTAGGAATCTAAATGTTAGTCTTAACGTAGAATTAATTTTTTTATTGGGACATGAGAATATATGAATATATATATATATATATATATATATATATATATATATATATATATATATATAGTGGACACTTGCCTGACACGTATGCATGCTACACTTTGATTTCCTACCTATCTAAATACATATTAATATGTTGTTGATATTTAAATTGTCAAAATCCCAATATTTCTGGTTTTCTGCTTTTTCAGTTTAAATTCGTAATTCAAATATAGGTTTCATGTTGTTAGTTTTGTTTACATCACTACACATGTATGTTATATACAGGGTTTTAAAAAAAATTTTTAGGAAAATTGGTTGAGTTTATGTTTAAATTTGTCAAATCTAAGACTGTGTGCATATTAACCCTTAATACTGGATTTTAAATGTTAGTTCAATTTGTTGTTTTAAATGTAATATTTTGAGCTATATACATTGTGGTATGTAGGGATATAAAGTTAGGTTTCATATTCTTGCATGTTAGGTTGTGATAAACATTGGGTTGGTCTGATGTTCGAATTTCTCCAAATCCTAAAACTGAATACATGTTAACATTTCACATTGATTTCCAATGTTTAGTTCAATTTCAGATTTAATATGTAATATTGAACTGTATGCATAGCTAAATGTATGGATAGTATGTTAGGATTTCTTCTCTATCATGTTAGGATGTATTGGAAGCATTGAGTTAGTTGTGATGTTTCAAATCCCTAAAAATTTGAAACTGCATTATGTTAATATTACATTAGTTTAAATGTTAGCTTATTTTCAGATTTTGTATGTAAATGCTGAACTAAAACTGGGTTTTACCTTTCAATACTAAAGCTATAACCCTGTACAAGGACACACACACCCTAACTTAGTATACACTGCCATGTAAACCTAACCCTTCCTCTCTATGTTATGTTCATATATCTATATAGATATATATAGAGTTTATGCATACATGTTATAATGTATATAGATACATAACTAAATCTCTACCTCTTTATATATATATATAACTATATATATATATATATATATATATATATATATATATATATATATATATTGTGATTGGATTTTAATGCTCGACATTTGTGCTTTAAATTTTGATTTTGGTTATGCCTTAAAGCCTTGATGATTTGTTATTTTTGTATATTTTCCAGTTTAACACCCCTGATTGCTTGTATGTTTGATACCCTATGACCGTTTTGGTTTAGCATGACTAGTATACCTAGATGAGACTTTCACTACCACCGTATGCCATGACCCTGTATGTCGTCCTTTTAAATCGTATGATTTGTTTAAGTTCTGAGACTTTGATTGTGGGGGTTTGACCTAGAAGGAGTATGAACATTTTAATTTCGAGGACAAAATTTTTCTAAGGAGGGTAGGATTGTAACACCCAGTTTTTCAAATGAGGGTAATTTTGAACTTTTGTAAAAGTTTATTATTTAATAATAGAATTTATGATTTATAGGAATTTTTAATTAATTTAATACTATTTAAAACTGGTGAATTATAACTTTGATGTGTTAGCTAGTGAACTCAAAACTGTTGAGCCTAGAGACTAACCATGACCATGGAGACCTAACCATGTGATTAGAATGACTATTTACAACTTTTTAGGCTAAGGGTATTTTGGTCATTTTGTGACTTTTGAATTATTTAGGATTTTGATTAATTGGTGAATTTTTGATTATTTTAATAATATTTAAAATGATGTATTATGATTTTGGTCATTTTTCATATTTTAATATTTTGGAAAAATTTATATTTTAATATTATTTTTATTGGATTTGTTTAGTCGGGTTTGAGTTTCGTCTCGTTCCGACTTGTATTGTGACCCGGGTAGCTTGAACTCTAGATGGGACCCAATATTAAGTTAAGCATGGCTCACAAGACCCAACATTAAGTTAGTTAATTAAACTAATTTTTATCATGTTAGAATGGTTAAGTTAGAGACTCAAAACTAGATCATTTTGACCCCAAACTTGAACCTAGTCTAGACTTAACCATATGAGACTAGAGAGGGGCAATTAGGACATTTCCCATTAGCCCTAAGGGACTCTTTATGGCAGCCACCTTTAGGAGAGAATGATTCATTTCATTCATTACAATCTTGCCTCTTTTATTTTCCTTTTGTTCTTCTCCAATTTTAGAGAGCCTTCCCATTGATTTGATCTCCAAATCAATCATTCCTTCACCAAACCTTCCCTCAATCATTCCCATTCACCAAGAGAAGGGTGCTACCAAGGATTGGAAGAGGAGTGCAAGGAGGAGTGTCCACTTTGAGGGATCTTCGTATCGGAGCCGTGGCCTAAAGGATTTCATTGGGATTCCACTCTCAATAGGTAAAACCCATCCTCTAAATCGATTTCCTTTGCATATAAATTAGTTTCGAATCCGTAGGATCCATCCTCATGCATGTGTCCCATTTATATTCAAATTTGAGGCCATTTGGAGCTCTCTTGAGGATTTTAGATATGTGTCTTGTGTCCTACTTGATAGATCCCAAATTAGGACACCCCATGTGTATGTATGTATGATAATAGTATATTTAAATTCAGTTTTATAATGGTTAGAGAGTGGATTGATCTTTTTTAGGATGGTTAGAATGAGTTTCATTTGGATACCTATGTTTGTATGCAAGTATCTTGGCCTATATGTGTTCTTTTGTCAAATCCGTCATAATTTTCATCCACGTTTTTATTAACCAAAGCAACGTAGGAATGTCATAACTTTTAGCTTAGAACTCCGATTTATCTTCCGTTTTTTTAAAAGAATCGTATCGAAGTTAGATTTCCAAATATATATTTTAATAAGCCAAATTCTTTATATAACTTTCTGTAGAATTATTTGAGTGTCAGCTGTACAAAAGACGAACGTGTTTCGGTATTTTTGCGATTTCGGGAGCTTCCGGACACGAAAATACGATCTGTTTAAAGTTTCGGAAAGCTAACACTAAGGGCTACGACATACTTTAATTCTAGAATTTAGTGAATGCCCAATTGGTACAGTATTGATTTTAAGTAGAAGAGTGACTACGATATATGCATTTTGTGTAACCTATGAGCCTATGTAGTATGGATATTAAATGAATATAGAGTATGTAATGCATGATATGTTAGATGAATAAAATAATATATATATATGATATATATTCTCTTTACATTAATATATATATATGGTTGAATGCAAGCATGTAGGAATGCAATTAATATAATGCATATAAGCAATGGATGAATGAAAGAATGATATACAATGTATGCATTAAAGTATATAATGAATGCTAGATATGAATGCAAGATATATATGTAATGATAGATATGAATGCATAATATACAAATATTGTAATGCAATATATAATGATAACATGTATGGTAATGTAGAGTATATGATGCAAGCATGAATGAATGGAGGAAATACATGTATATAGGTAATATAGAATGTAATATATAAAAGGAATGAATGATAATATATAACATGATATGTAAGGTATGCAAGGTATAAAATATATGATGTGTTCATGTTTGTATGTCTCTATGTTAATGTATGAAATGATATGAATATACAATATATGCATATGTATAAAACATGTAGGTAATGAATAGAAGCATGAATGAAATGAATGTTTGCAATATGTTAATATAAATACGAGTATCTAATATGCATGAATGTAAGTATAATATAATACAAGTATACAAGTATGTATCATGTAAATGTAATATACATGATATGTATGTATGCATGTATACAAGGTAAGTATGTATGTATATATTTCTATAAACTGAGTTAACCTATAACCTTTTACACACATGCATTCATACACCCTTTGACATCATGTATCCCATGTCATATACACCTACCTATCACTAAATTTTAGAACATTAACACATATCCTTTCACACACATGCCAAACACACACATACTCACTTACTCTTTTACCTCTCTTTCTCTCTCTATATATATGTATGTGCCTATATATATAACTTTCCTATATATATCTATGTATATAAATATGTGAATATTGATGCATATATATATATATATATATATATATATATATATATATATATATATATATATATATATATATATGTGTGGGATGTACATATAGGTAGCCTATATGTTATAAGTGTACTACAATATATTAGATATATATATTGTTATGTGTATATGTGTTTGTGGTTTGGCTTAGGCATGATATAGCCTATAGCCTAGGGCTCTTAGCCTATGGTGTGTCTGTTTGCCTAGTGAGAGTTTAGTTAGACTTGTTTAGTCTTGATTAGGCCTAGAATAGACTAGTTAGACTAGTATAGACTTGTTTGGTTTAGGTTTGACCTAGTTGACCTACTTTGACTAGTCTAGTTGACTAGAGTTGACCAAAGGTTGACTTTAGCCTAGATTGACCCCAAACTTTATGTAGATGCATTGTAGCAGTCTATTTACTTATTTTAGACTTGTTGTGACTTGTACTGTTCTATAGGAGACAGACACCACTCCTCGGACAGTATATTCTCTTCGGACATTCAGGATACCAGGCGAGTACGTTTTCTGATCATTTTATATCCTGCTTAGAATTATTTTCCTGCTTTAAATTACTTTACTTGTTACTGTCACGTTGGTCACACGGATTGGTACTATATGGATCCCTTCTTGAGATGTTATCCTTAGGGAGCATCGGGTACTACATGTTCTGTGCGTTTCACTTACATGGCGTATCACTATGCTTCGTTGGTTTATTGATCACTTGTAACATATACTCTTATGATCACAGAGTCTCCTTGAATCCTTATCCCATTTACTGGGTATCCTAGAATCTCCTAAAATTCCCATTTATGGGACATCTATGTATCACCCTTCGGGGGCCTTTGCATGGAATCATAACATAACCTGGTTGGATCCTTGTGTATTGATTGGGGGTACGGGGGAGTAGAAGTAGACATGTGAATAATACCCAAGTAGTATCTCATCAGAATATTTCCATAGTGTCTCATCAGAATCTCATATGCCATTTACATGTCTATATTGTACTCTGACTCACTAGCCACTGTTAGTTCTCTATTGTATAGTAGATATTTCTATTACAGTTCTCTCTCTCTGTTTACATACTGTATTTCCTTCAGTACCTGTATTTTACTTTACTGTATGATTATATTTTCTAACCTGCTATGAACTGTTGAGATGTATTATGCTCGCTCCTGTCCTGACTGGACTTGTTGATAAATTTTACAGATAGCCTGGAGGTTGCCTTCTAGCCTAGAAGAGACACATTAGAGGTTGTTTAGATAGCTATTTCAGTTGTCTGGAGTTGTATTTACTTTATGGATTACTGTATTTGAGCTTTGAGATGTATTTCTGGGTTTGTGTATTTTAGACACTTAGACTTCTATCTGCTGTATCTCTTTTGGATTTCATGTTTTATCTATCTTCCATTATGCTCTACCTTAGATGTGATTGAGTTTACATTCTGCTATGTCACCCCCATTCGGGGAGTATAAACTGTTTAGCCTTATACTATTAGATGCATGAGACCTAGGACAGCGTTCTACCGCCGACACTGCGGCGTAGGCTGGGCGCTGTTACGTACTCGTACCCTCACGGTGGGTGCGGGTCGTGACAGCCTGAGACCCTGGCTGCTCAGAAATCCTCCTCAGCATATCATCGTGCAGCTCAGCAATCTGGTGCGCAATGGTATCCTCGACTCGGAACGACTCGGCCTGTGATGGCTATGAATGCGTACTGGCAGAGGGAGCCCTGATGCCTGCATCACAACAAATGTGCCGTAGGATCCCGTACCGTAGTACGTACCTCTATGAAGACCACCAACGGCGGTCTTCCAGAGCTCGTCCTCCGACTGAGGCGGAGAGGGCTGCGATGTACCAACCCCTCCCTCTGCCGGTGTACTAGCACTCACACGCTCACGTAGCCTAACAAACTCGTCCTAGAAATCATTGTGCATCTCTATAAATCAGTATTTACCTAAATTAGCCTAATAAACGTCTAAAGTATTTAATTATTATTAACTATATGGTTACATGTATATTCTTCAAGTTGTGTTAAAAATTAACGAAATCTAAATTAGTACTTACATAGCTCTGAGTAGCCCGGTCGTCGATGAGCTTCCCGTCCTTCCGATGGGTGGCCAGGAAGACGGTCACCATGTTTGCGTCCTCACCCCTCTGTACCTGCGTATTTGTTATATTTTATTCTTTAGTAAAATAGAAAATTATATACTCCTATTATCAATAAAATTTTATATATTGCAATAAATTACATACCAGACGACGAAAATGCTCCGTCATAGGAATCGATCCACCACACCACTTTTCGGCCCTCGTCCTAGCCGCCTTCGCCTTCTCCGACCGCTCTCTGTACCGGGGCTCCTCAAATCGAGCCCTCATCGTGGTCCACTGGTCAGACGTGATCCAACCAGCAATCGACTTTCCGGAGCGCTGACGAGCTTTCTGATCGTCAATTGCATCACGGATCAACTTGGCAGCGACGGCTGGAAACTGCCTCTCAATCTGCTCGGCCCGGTGTGGTGGATAAAAATAAGTCCTCTACAAGAATTATAAATTAAAATAATAAGTTCTAAAAATGCTTAAAATTATATTAATCATACTAAATTAACTATCTTTAATTACCTTGAAGTGGGCAAACCAGAATGCCTTCCTCTCTTCCGAGGCATCCGAGTAGTTGATCCACGGACCCCCATAGTTGGACCTCAGAAAGGAGCCCAACGCTCTCTGTACCGATGAGGGACGATATCTGTATAGAACGATAATTATATTAATGAATATATATATATATATATATATATATATATATATATATATATATTATATATATATATATATATATATATATATATATTCATTTAACTTACTTCGTATGACCGTCGGCCCAAATCTCCATCCTCGTCTCGTCCTGAGGTGCGCATGGAGGGTCGCTCTGGTATGGATCCGCCCGGGCGGGAGTAGGGACTACCTCCTCTACCTGTTCCTTACCCGCCATGCTGCTGTCAGCGGTAGAAAGGCTAGGGGAAGGAGTATCAACAAGCCTAGAACTGCTCGTCCCAGGTGTACTGCCACCCGGACCTGCGACCGTATGGTACAATAGAGTGTTTGGGTCAGACGATGGTCCGGAGCCATCCTCTGGTAACGGAGCTCTCTGCCCACCTAAGGACACGGCTCGTCTTGACCTATCTCCGTGTCGTCCTGCCATGTTGATAATAACATATGATTAAAAATATAAATAAATACAATAAAAGTTTAGAAATATCTGCATACATTGGAGTTCATAATTTAAGTTTACAAAAATCTGAATACTAATAGAAATGATCATAGTTCATAATTTAAGATTACAGAAATATGAGTACATTAAAATCACAGTTTCTCAATCATCCTCTGAAAATTTATCTTCTTCGTTTGCCTCCTCCTCCTCATCCTCTTCCTCTTCCTCCTCATCGTCACTAGCATCTCCTTCGTCTTCTCCTTCGGATACTTGTACCTCTTCTACACAAGTAGATATGAAATAGGAAACTTCTGCTGAGTCGACATAAACTGTATTTGGTACATAAACTGTATTTGGTACAAGAGGGAGCTCGTCCTCCTGATAAGCCACTTCGTCGACGTCGTAGGTATTTCTGGCTTTAGTCTTGCATACTGCCCACCAGTCGTACCTCGTTGTTCCCCGTCTAGGATATGTTGTAAAATATATGAGTTGAGCTTGACTTGCTAGGATAAATGGTTCGTATCCTTGGTATCGACGACGGTAGTTAATATCCACAAGATCATGCTTGTAAATTTTCCATCCTTGATCTTGTATCGGATCGAACCAATCAACTTTGAACAACATGATCTTGGCAGGCTCTATGCCATAGTTGTACGTCAATTCTACGATCTCCCGTAAGACGCCATAGAAATCATTGCCTAGAGTGACATCTTTGTAGTTTGTAGATTTGATGCACAAGCAACTATTTTTTGTAGAATCAAGATCCAGGAAGCTATCTCTGATGGGAGCATTTGTTGACTTGAACATAAACCCATTCACGCAATAACTTCGCCATATTTTGACGGCATAAATTGGTCCCTTGGCAAGAGTTCTAATAGATTCATTCTCAAGGATGACGTCCGGACGATCGACCTAAACATGAGAAGATACAAAATTAAGTTCAATGTTAAGTTATTTCTTGTGCAAATACAAATGGAGGAAGATTCTAACTAGCTTCTTACGTACATATGCATTCAACCAAGACAGAAAATGAAGTCTCATTTCTTCTTCTACTTCTTCATCTGCAATGTATGGTCTACTTGACCTCACCTCATCATTAAATTTGCTGAAAACCAATAAATATCGGGATATACTCGTTAAATTATAATAACGTAATCAACAAATAGATGACTTGAACATTGAAGATTTTTACTTACCACTCTAGCTTTTCCATTTCATCCTCCTCGCAGTTGTGTAATATATATAACTGGGCAGCCCTTAGTTCCTCATCATTCAAATATCTCTTTTTCAGTTTTCTAGAAGGCTTTCCAAGAGCATTGAAGACTTTCAATAATGCATCATTATATTCTATATCTCCATCGTCGTTCCTCGGAGCTCTTGTTCTATTTGTAGCAATATGAGACTTGAAATACATTGAACAAAAGTTTGTAATCTCCTCAAGGACATAGGCTTCACAAAAAGAACCCTCGACCCGTGTCTTATTTTTTACCTTCCTCTTCAGATGGTTTAGATGGCGCTCGAACGGGTACATCCACCGATAACCGACGGACCCACCAACACGTGCCTCATAGGAAAGATGAATTGGCAAATGCTCCATAAAGTGGAAGAATCCAAGAGGAAACACCCTCTCAAGCTTACACAATGTTACTGCAATATCCTTCTCCTGCTTTTCAAGCCGATCGACGAGCAACTTTGTAGAGCAAAGATCTCTGAAGAATATGCTAAGCTCTGTCAGTGGATCACAAACGACCTGAGATAAGAATTCCCGAAATGCAATCGGAATTAACCTCTCCATAAAAATATGATAGTCGTGGCTCTTCATACCCTGTAGTTTGTTCTCCTTCGGGTCAACAGATCTTCTCAAATTCGATACGTACCCGTCTGGAAATTTTAGGCCCTGGATCCACCTACAAAGTTTACCTTTGTCCTCCTTGTCCAGTGATAAAATGGCCCTGCACTACAACAAAAAGACCTATTAATGACGCTTGATAAGTGGATTTCATGACGGCTGATAAAGAAGCGTCATCAAAGTTTGAAATACCTTTTTTCTATGACAGTTTAGGCTAATTCTCGGCTTTTTATAACGTTTATAAAATAAAGCATTATTAATAATTTAGAGCGGTGGCAAACTTGTAATATTTTTTAAGTTTAATTGTTGGCAAAATCCTTGCTATAGCCCGTCTCTCCCCCAAAACATTCTGGTCTTCTCCTTCTCCTCTTTTCTTCTTCCTCCTCTCCCCCAACTCCAAAACCCTAACCCTAGATCCAAAATCTTCGAGGAGGGCCTCATGCTCCTCGTCGCCCTCCAGGACAAGCTCGAGGCCGTCGCGCACGCGATCGACAAGAACGCGAAGGAGGAACGTTAGGGTTCTGCTCGTCCTCTTCTCCGTGCTCTCCTTCTCCTTCCTTTTCCCCATTCTCGTGCTTCTTCCAAGCCCTACTCCCCTCCCATCTTCTCCAAGCTGAAACCCGGCAAGCGGGGCAACGACCCCAACAGCCTCAATTCCATCACCGAGAAGCCCGCCACGTCGAAGAAGTCCGCCCCGCCTATCGTGAGGAAGAAGTCGTTGACCGAGCTCCAAAAAAATTTTGGTCAGCCGCCCAAATTTTTTGATCAGCCATCCAAATTTTTTGATCTCTCCAAAGCCGCCCAAATTTTCATCTATATTCCTCCAAAATCCTCAGCTCTAGAATAAAGCTGTCTAAATTTTTTTCCTCTCCAAAGGGAACCATGAGCTCGGCAGTGTGCCCCCATGGACTCCTGGAGGTCTTCTGCACCATTTGGATCGCCCTCGTCGCTCTGAAGGTGCAGAAGAGAGTACAATATCAGAAGCGGCCATGGACGAGATCAAGATCCTGATGCAGATCGACGAGGGCGATCCCGACGACACCCACTGCATCGTGAAGCTCCGACATCGAGGGGGCCCTCCTTCAGAAGATCTGGTACTGACCGCACATCCGACTCGATGGGTCCAAAGATCCCTCCTTCAGAAGCACACAAGGTGTTTGATAAATTGTTTTGTGGTACTCTCTCTTTTTCGCACAACTACCTAACTTTAACATCATACTCAAAACGTTGCTTCAGGACCTGGAACCGTATGACTCAACTGAACGAGTATGACTCAGCGAGGCTCTACAAAGAGAGGTGAATGTCTTGAAACAAATCTTGATATGGATTTCTACTAGTATTATGATTTTCAAAAGTTAATTTGCGAGAACTGTAACTTGGAAGAGTTGAGAATCCTGAAATTGGAAGCAGGAGCTAGCCAGTATGGTCTATATCGGATCGCAATCGTCAACTCAACATGGATAACCAGTAGTGAATGAGGGAGCTAGCCAATATGGACTGTGGGACAATTCTTCAAGGTAGTATAGGCCAAATTCCTCTTGTTTACTCCTTCTTTTTTTGAAATTTAAGATCATACAATTTCTATTGTCATAAGAACATGAGATCAGTCTAATTAAGTGTCAACAATTTTTTTTTCATATATGCACTAGTTTGGAAATATGCTCAAATTTTAGGAAGTTCCACTAACAGTGAAAGAATAGTGTAACCATTAATCGATCATATGTCACAAGAGTATTTAGAGTTCATGATAGCATAGTCAAATGGCTGAAAGAAAAAAATTGCATTTTCAGGCATTTGCATTTTCATTTTCAGGCATTTGCATTTTCATTTTCAAGCATTTGTTTTGATATGTGAATGATATGATTATTGTGAATATTAAGGTGTGACTTTTGCATTTTTAGGCCAAGTTTCTCCAAGCAGCTGTTGACTGGAAGAAGAAAATTGGATTCAAAGGTATAAGTTCACTTTTAATTATTAAGAGAACATGAATTAGAAAACATGCATTTACAAGTGTTTGCTATTTTACTGGGTATTTTGGCATGCTTGTGAAGATGTATCAAAATTTATTATATGGAAGTTAACTCCTGTTTCTTACATAAATTCGGGGCATGATGTTTTTACTTCCAATCAGTAGCTTTTAATGTGAAAGTCCTAGGTGTCTTTTACATAAATTCAGGGCTCGGATGGTTTGTATTCTATTGTTCAAAAGCCTCTCTCTTTTCCATCTGATTGTTGGAGTGGGTGGGGTTCCCAACCTATGTGGAGAAGATCCCGGAGTACGACGAGCGTCGTCCGATGTTGGAGAAGCTCGGGAGTAGTTGTTACTGCTGCTGCTGCCCCAAAGGGGGTTCTAGACCCAGTCTGCCGAGTTCGGGCCGAACTCGGTCCCAGGCCGAGTTCTGGCCGAACTCGGTCTGGCCGTTCCAGGGTTTGGCCATCCAGTGCTGGTTGCCCCACACAGAGTTCTGGCCGAACTCTGTGTGTCGGGGGGCTGAAGCGGATTTCAGGATGAGTTTTCATCATTGGATTTAATCCAACGGTCCAGGTTGGTTGCGGGATTAGGGAGATATATTGAGTTTTCTCAACCCTAATTCATTATCGTATTATCGCATTGGACAACACAAGTTTGAAAGAGAAGGAGGCAAGAGTGCCATTGCAACTTCGGAGAAGAAGACGGAGGATCGAAGGTCGTTTTTCGATGGAGATCGTGTTTCGGGTAATCTCTACTCGTCGTTCTCGTTCTTCGTAGCCTTGTGATCATTGTTCTTGTCTCTGAGTGTTGTAGGGATCCGATTTGGATCGGGAGGAGTTTGTAGAGGGTGTAGTTCTTCTATTCCATTAGTGGAGGCTTCTCAGGGTTGGACTCCGATCGTCCCGTGGTTTTTTCCCGCAAGGGTTTCCACGTCAAAAATTCTCTGTGTCTGCGTGATTATTTTTGTGTGCTTGTTTTTGGGTTCGTGCATTGTTTGCTCGGTCCTCTCGCAGGTACTCTCCGGTTTGGGGAAAGGTTTCCGCGCTTCTTTCCCAACAGAGTGGTATCAAAGCCAGGTTTTGTTCTGGCTGATACCAACAGAGTGGTATCAGAGCTTTGGGTACAAAGGGTGTCAGGAGTTGACAGAGGAACCAGAGAGGAGAGATGGACGCGAAGCCGGTGCACATGGTGAACCTTAATGGCACAAACTATTATTATTGGCGGAGCAAGATGAAGGATTTGCTATTTGTCAAGAAGCTGCATCTACCTGTGTTTGCATCCGAGAGGCCCAGTGATAAATCCGAGGAGGACTGGAAGTTCGAGCACATACAGGTGTGTGGGTACATACGACAGTTTGTTGATGAGAACGTGTACAACCACGTTGCCAATGTTGAGCACGCGAAGACGTTGTGGGATAAGCTGGAATCCTTGTATGCGAAGAAGACCGGGGTAAACAAGTTGTTCCTGATCCGAACGATGATGGGTCTGCGGTACAAGGATGGGGCGTCTATTACGGATCACTTGAGTGATTTCCAGGGCGTGGTTGATTAGCTATCTTCTATGGGAGTCAAGTTCGACGACGAAGTTCAGGGACTGTGGCTGCTGTGTACCTTGCCAGACTCGTGGGAGACCGTACGAGTATCTATGATCGCTTCTGCTCCAGAGGGCGTGGTCAGTCTGGAGTTTGCCAAGAGCGGGGTGTTGAATGAAGAGATGCGGAGACGTTCTTAGGGTACTTCATCCACATCCCACCACTCAGAGGTACTTGTTTCAGAGAGCCGCGGAAGGGACAAAAGCAGGGGTCCAGGTGGTGGCAGAGACAAGAGCAGGGGGAAGTCCAAGGGTCGGTACGAGGACTCAGAGTGTTACCATTGCGGTAAGAAGGGCCATATCAAGCGGAATTGTTTCGCTTGGAAGAAGGAGAAGAAGGGCGACAAGGGGAAGCAAGAAGAGAACACTACAGCGGCGGCCTCGGTACATGGAGGCGATGTGATCGTCGTAAGTGATGAGGTCATTACTAACCTCGCCTGCGATGACAATTCTTAGCTGGTGGACTCAGGGGCTTCAGCACATGTATCTCACAATAGGGCACTGTTTGCCACTTACACGACAGGCGACTGTGGCGTGTTGAAGATGGGCAACGGAGATGTGTCGAAGGCGGTTGCCATTGGAGATGTGCATTTGAGAACGAAGACGGGTGCGGTTCTTGTTCTCAAGGATGTTCGTCATGTCCCTGATATCCGTTTCAACCTGGTGTCGGTTGGAAGGTTAGATGACGAGGGATTCTTCAGTCTCTTCGGGAATAGTCAGTGGAAGCTTTCCAGAGGTTCGATGGTGATTGCCAGAGGAAGCAAGAAGTCCGGTCTCTACTATATGGAGGGGAGCGCAGAGGGGGCACAGGAGGTGAACGCAGTCAGTGACGCGTCTACCGAGTTGTGGCACAGGCGGCTCGGCCATATCAGCGAGAAGGGGATGAGCTACTTGGTGAACAGAAAAGTGATTCCGGGGCTCAAGTCTACAAAGTTGGAGAAGTGCACGCACTGTTTGGCTGGGAAGCAAAGTAGGGTGTCTTTCCAGAGTCACCCAAGTTCGAGAAAGCCGGCGTTGCTCGAGTTGATTCACTCGGATGTCTGCGGTCCTATGAAGGTAAAATCTCTTGGTGGTGCTTCTTACTTTGTGACTTTTATTGATGACTGTTCCAGGAAAGTTTGGGTCTATGCCTTAAAGACCAAGGATCAGGTGCTGCCTACTTTCAAGGAGTTTCAGGCCTCCGTTGAAAGGTAGACGGGCAAGAAGTTGTTGTGTGTTCGGTCCGACAATGGCGGCGAATACATCGGTCCCTTTGATGCGTATTGCAGAGAGCAAGGGATACGACACCAGAAGACTCCGCCAAAGACATCTCAGCTCAATGGTGTAGCGAAGCGCATGAACAGGACACTGATGGAGAGGGTGCGGTGTTTGCTGTCAGAAGCAAACTTGCCGGGCAGTTATTGGGGTGAGGCTCTTCTCACAGCTGCTTATATTATTAATTTGTCTCCTAGTGCTCCTTTGCAGGGTGATGTGCCTGACAAAGTATGGTACGGCAAAGAGCCGTCATACAATCACCTGCGGGCGTTTGGTTGTAAAGCCTTCGTGCATGTACCGAAGGACGAGAGGACCAAACTTGAGCCGAAGACGAGGCGATGCGTCTTTGTCGGCTACGGTCTGTTTGCCATTAAAATTGTTTTGATTGAAATCTTAATACAAACAGAACAGTGATATAATATAGGACTTAGATGTAGTCCTAGGAGTACACTTTTGTTTAAGCTGGGTCCTTAGTGCCAATAGAGCGAGTGGTAATGCGTTGACTCCGTTGACCGGCTGACGGCGGTTATCGGTTCTCTGAAGGTGTTGATTGCTCTGGGTGCTGGAGCTTGCTGAGAGGAGGAAGACGTTGAGTGTCTAGAACTGCCTCTCCGGTGATTCTCTGTTGTGGATTCTCTATGAGTCTTATGTTCTGAGTCTATGTGTGTGTGTGAAGGGGATGATCCTTCTATTTATAGTTTTGCAGGCTGGCTGCTCATGCGCGCATGTAGGATGCGCCGGTGTGGGGACGCCACGTGGAGGTTGCTGATGGAGGCGCATGGATGCTGCGCCCTGATCGAGGGAGAGAACTCTTCATACTGCTGTTGTGAGCCGGCACGTAGCAGAAGAGAAGATCTTTCCGTTGCTGAAATCTTGGACGAGTTGAGTCAAAGGACACGTGTCATCGACTCATGGTTCGAAGATCTCGGATTTGGTGGAGAAGAGTGATCTGGTGGGCTGCGCCTTGGATTGGGCGCAGGAGGAGGCTGCGGCTCATAACCTTTAGGAGTTACAAACCATTTAGGGCGCATGGCTTTTGAGGCGCATGCAGGCGACTTTCCTTCTGTCTTTCGGGATCAGAGATCAGTCTGGGGCGCATGGCTTTTGAGGCGCATGCAAAACTTCAACCGGAGACTCTTCTTCTGTCTTTAGGGATCAGTGAAGGGTCTGAGGCGCATGGCTTTTGAGGCGCATGCTGGTTTGGACGCATGGCCGTAGAGGCGCATGCGGGTGTGGACGCATGGTCGTAGAGGCGCATGCGGGTGTGGACGCATGGTCGTAGAGGCGCATGCGGGTAGCCACGTGGCAGTAGCCGTCGGAAGTCATGATGATGCTGACGTTGCCGACGCTTCGTTTTTTGAATAAAGCTGTCAACTGTTCAGACTTTGGGAGGCGTGCTGCCAACTCTGTCAATTCAGCATTTAATGTTGGTGACGTTCGATGGACAGCTGAGTGGGCACGTCGGTTGGCGTTCCACTCGGTATGGAGATGTGTGGGGGCGCACCCTCTATAATGCGCCGAGTACTGTAGGGCGCGTCTGTGTGATGCGCCTGATGCCGAAGGGCGCATCCGTGTGATGCGCTGTCTGGCTGGCGCATCGGACATGTCTTTTAATGATGCGGCTGTCTCGCTCTTCGAGTGCTATAAATAGCCGTTTGACTGAATTCGAGGCGTCCGGTTCATCCATTTAATGTAAATTCATTGCACGGAATTCGGAGGGCCATCCACTTGGCGCGTGGGTTTGATCTGCCCGGCCTATAAATAGTGGCATGGAGAGAAGATTTGCTTCTCATTCCCTCACGTACTTCCAATATGAACTTGAACATACGGGTGCATTCTGCTGACGAAGTGCTCCCGAGGGTGAAAATGAGACGCTGTGTTGTCTTTGATGCACTTGAAGGTGACTGTTACATCTAAAAGACGGAGTCGAGGGCTTCTGAGGCAGGCGGAAGGTGCCTGTTGCATCCAAAGATAGGGATGCTCGAGCCTCGTCTCCGTTATTCCGGAAGAGCCGTAGATCAGAATGGCGGTGCAAGGCTCTCTCTTCCTGCAAAGTGGGGTTTCCCCACTTTGATCGTGTCGAAAGCTGCTCCTTTAGCCGTGGTTTCGATCACGGTCTTCCTTCGGCTTTGGAGGCTCTTTCGAAGCCTCCCCTGGCCACAGCATTTGCGGTGCTCTTCTCTTCCTTGGTTCCAGCCAGAGGGTTAAATGCTTTGTGTCGAAGCATTTATCGGGCGAGCCTGGTTGGAAGAGCGGCACATAACTGGGCTCTGCTCGGCCAGGTGAGCCTGGCTGGAAGAATTTGGCTGAAGGGATGCACATAACTGAGCTGCTGAAGAGATGATGGGATGCGCCTGGATGGAGGCGCATGATATCTGCTGCGCCTCACTGGTGGCGCATAGTGATGATGCGCCTATCTGGAGACGCATGGTGGCCGCTGCGCTTATCTGAAGGCGCATGGTGGCCACTGGCTGTAGACTTAGGCTCTTTTCTTTGTAGAAATTCTCCTTTGTACAACCTTTTCTAGACATGTAATAGACTTTTATATATAAATAAAAAGTCCTTCTTCAAATGTCTATATTTATTGACTTTGCTGTGAAGTTCTTCGTCTGAGTTCTGGCGCATGTAGTGTCTGGCGCATGGGCTTTCTGGTTGTGAAATTCCATGCTTCTACAAGACCCCCTTCAAAGTTTTCAAAACTTTTGAATAAGTTTTGGAATACTTTGAAATAAGAAGCATGGAGGTCAGGGCGCATGATTTCTGGGCACATGTCTGTTCGGGCGCATGCTCTTCTCAGTTAATGATGATGGTGCCTCGGTAATCGAAAAGATTAATGATGATCTTTTGGTCTTATTTGCTGCTATCCTTGCACAGAACCCGAGGCGACGGCTGAGATCACACGTCATCTGTTCACGCGTGCGACCATGCCCTATAAATAGGTAAGAGTCGGAGAGAGAAAGAGTTCTTCTTCTCTGTGCCTCTGCTTCTTTAGAGTTTCTTCTTTAAAACCCTAACTTCTCCTTCTTCGAGAGAATGGCTCCCAAGACTCCTCGCGGCGCTGCCGGCAAGGGGAAGGAGAAAGCGAAGGAGCCCGCGGAAGTTGCGGCGGCTATCGTTCCTCGTCGGCCTGTCGAAGTTCGGCCGAAGGTGGTTGGTAAGTCTCATTGTCCGTACGCCAACGCACATAGGCCTTGAGTCTTTAATGATGTGTCGCGGTCTTTGCCCGCCGACGCGCATGGGTTTAAACCCTGGTGATGCGCCGAGGCTATACTGCTGACGTACATGGGTTCAAACCCTGATGATGCGCCGAGGCTATACTACTGACGCGCATGGGTTTAAACCCTGGTGATGCGCCGAGGCTATACTGCTGACGCGCATGGGTTCAAACCCTGATGATGCACCGCAGTTTTCTCCTTTAGACACATTTGTGTGTTCTCTTCTGACTTTTTTTTTCTGATTTTTTACTAGTGTCGATGGCAATCCCGCCTTTGAGTGAAGTTTTCTTGGAGGCTGCCTTCAACCAAATGGGAGTAGAGCATAACGAGGAAGTGATAAACCCTGCTCAAGATACTCTTATGCTGGATCAGCCTCCTGAGAGAATGACCCTAATCCGTGAACAGCAGTATTTGTTCCTCAAACGGATGATGGAGCGTGGAGTCATTAAACCCTCCACATCTGATAAAATGACCTTCCTGAAGCTTGCGTTCCTATTTGGAGACCGTCTCACTTCTACTGATTCGTCAGTACTGAAGGTCAAGGAGGACTGGTTCTTTACTGCGAATGGAGTGCATATGACTGTTAAGCAACTTGAGCGTCAGTGGCCTTTGACGTCCTTCTGTCGCCTTGTTTCCCAGAGGAGAATGTCTTGGGAGCTTACCCCTTCTCAGGGGGGAGCGATGACTGGTGTCATCCAAATTGATTCTACTTCCGACCAAAGGGATGCTTTGACCGTTGTACGGTCTGGGTCTTCTTACACTTGGCGGACTTTACGTCCTGGGAGCCTCTTCAGTGATGTACCCATTGATACATTTGCTTATAGTGCTTCGACTTTTACACATCGTATGTTTTTGATGGAACGTTCCTACCCGACAGGAGAGTTTCGGGTGGAGGGTTGGTGCCATTACGTCTCCAAATGGGATAAACTGACGCTCTGGATCTTGTCGCGGTTTCGGACTGAGCTCCGAGAGATCGGGTTGACTGCCGCGATCCGTGCTACCCAGGCAGGTGTTGACCTTAATAGGCACATGTTCCTCGCACTCCTGGAGATGTTTGATATCCATACCGGGACCTTCTTTACTCCGGTGGAGGAATTAGGGTTCGCACTTCATGAGATGTACGAGGTGTCAAAACTCCCTTGGGGGTCGGAACCCTATGAAGAGTACTTTCCCACCAACGAGGAACTTCAAGTCCTGGGGGACAGGGCTGAGGAGATGACGGTCGTCTTCAAGGAAGTGGCGAGTCATCATTACTATATGCAGAGACGGGATAGGAACGGGACGCAGCCTCATGTGACCGCTTGGAGAGATCATGTCTTTAGACAAGACAAGGAGGATCCCTCACAATTTTCCACCCCACTGGCGCTCTCTCGTAGTGAAGTGTTGTCCGAAATGAGCAGGTTAGGGGAGAAAAATCCCCGAGAAAATGAGGACCAGCAGTCAGATGCACGCTCCTACAGCTGCTTCTGGCATCTTGCTTATCGGATGTCACCCAAGGCGGTGTTGGCATCCTACCTGATGATATGGCTCCGGGATTGCGTGTTCGCGGGCGGATCCGGTGCCGTAGAGAGGATGACCCGAAACTTAATCCTGCCAGCCGTGAAGCTGGTTTTCGGCCGGCGTTTGGCTCTTCTCCCCGCAATGGTATGTAACCTGCAGCGAGGTTTGAGAGAGTTTGCTGGAAATGTGATTCATGACAGAGGCAGAAACAATAACTTCCCGCGCGCTGAACTGCCGTTTCACTATTTGATGGGATGGCTGATTTTGCATCATCCCAGTGTGATAAGCCCAGGCTCGGAAGGAGATTATAAGGCTGGAGATGCATTCCTTCGTCGTTTCCATCGGAGGAGCTGGTCGTATACCGGTGTCCCAGTTTGTAGAAAGGTTTTATCCCGTCTTCAGGGTTGGGAGATCACCAAAGTTGGTCCCATCTATTTGGGTTTTGAGGCGAACGAGGATTTAAGGGACCTGGGCGAAGGTACCACCACTCTGCCTCAATGGGGATTCCGCTGGTTGCAAAGTATCCGGCCGTCCCATCTGGTGTACCGGAACAGGAATCAGTGCTACCTGGAACCATACTTGCCGAGCCGTTTTACGCGGCAATTTGGTTATGCTCAGATGATGTTGGATAACCCCAGTAATACCCTGGGGTATGTTGGAAGTTTGTTGGATGGTGCACGAGCTTGGCATTACTATAATGCCGGATGTACCGGAGCTCGTTTTACGTTGCCCGTCCCCGATCCGCGGCCGCCCATTCTTTATTCGGCCGCCAAATTTTACTGTGTTATGGCTGCCCCGCCCTCCGGATATGACAGGGAGACCAGCCTTATCGTAGGCACCCAGTTAGCAGCGACTGGGGATACGCCAGTGAAGGCCCGGCCGCATCGTCCGTCAGGGGTGGGTCAACGGAGTGCCCCCTCCGCATCACAAGCAGAACCTTCTGGCGATCGATCGAAACGATGTGCAGATACAGGGGCTGAATCTCTTGTGTCGAAGAAGCAGAAGAAGGCATCGTTACCGACGGTGTCATCGGATTCGGCGTCCGAAGAGGTAAGGACATCCTACTAAATCTGATTTTGGTTCCGCCACTGACGAGGCCTGATCTTCTTTTGTAGGAGCCGCTAAAAAGAAAACCTCGTACCCCAAAGTTGGGTGGGAGTAGGCGAGAAGAGATGGCGAGCTCGCCTGGAGTGCGTATCCCGTCGACAATGATGTCTCTCATGGAGGAAGATCCGGAGGATACTGTCATCGTGGAGGTTCCAGTATCCCCGGGTTATGTCAGGAGGGACCCTGAGGGTGCAGCAGCTTCCGAGGTGACGAAGGCCACAGCGGAGGCTTCACATATCGAAGGTTTAGCAAGTACGCAGCTTCCAGGTGATGAAGAGGAATGGAGTTCATCATCTTCCGATGACATCGCTCCGGAGCTGCAGGAGTCTGTTGCGGGGGCAGCAGAAGCGGTGAGGATAGAGGAGAGGGTTGATTCCCCTCCTTGTCATGATGAAGGGAGGTCGGCTGAATCATTGCCGAATCCTTCCTTGGCTTCAACCATGGACATAGAGATGGCTACCGATCAGGCGGTAGCGACAGATTCTATCCCTGTAGAGGGGCTTGAGAAGAATGAGACCCTTCTGCCGGTCTTGTCTCCTGGGGCTGGCCAGGAGATAAATGTTGATCTCCCCGTTTTGCCGGGAGAGGTAGCTGATGCTGATAGAACGTCGGGGGTAGAAGAGGTGGCCGTTGACGTCGGTGATGTCTCCGGGCTTGAGAAGGGTAAGGGTGTGGAACCCTCTGTTGCTCCTTCTACTTGGGGTACTATCACGACGCATGCGCCGGCTCCTTCTATTCCTTCGGCTCCTCGGGCTAGCAGTCTGGGCCCTGTTGATGAAGAGCCTATTGCTGCCGAGATTCAAACCTCTCAGATTGAGGTCGGCGGATCTTCCTCCGGTCCGCAAACTGTAGTAGCTCCCTCAACTCCTGCTATGACGCCGCAGGTGCTGGCGGAAGCTGACGGGTATGTGAAGTTCCTCGTCGAGGGAGTGTACAAAATGCTGGAGAAAGGTGTATCTGCAGTGGTAGATGCCAAGGGGAGCTTTGCGGCGGCAAAAGCTTTGGCAATGCCTTGTATCGAGCTGATCTGCACTCACCAGGGCCATGACCATATGGCTGAAATTCTGGAGGTTTCGGTGATGGAGCTGGACGAGCGGCTCGCGGAACTGCAGCACATCCAACGAAATGACCTCTCAGTCTTGATAGATGCAGAGATAGGGAAGTCGATGGCTGAGATCGAGGCTTCCCATCGAGCCGATGTGAGCAGTTGGGAGCGTGAAGTGGCTGGGACTGAGGCTGCGGCGGAGCAGCTGTCTCAATCTATGAAGAAGACGACGGAGAAGCGGGCTGCGGTGGATGCTAACATCGCAGAGGTTGATGCTCAGATGCGCCGTCTTGAAGACCAGCGGGCCCAACTTCAACTAGAGGCTGAGCGTGTCCTGGCTGAACACGTGGCATTCAAGCAGGAGGAAACGACTCTTACTCAGCGGACCCTTACTTTGGCTCAACAGCGACGACAGCTTGATGAGAAGTATGAGAGTAAAACTTCCGCTGAGGCTGTCGGGTTAATGCGTCAAGAAGCCGAGCTGCGAGTCCAGGCGACTGTGGAAACTCGCACTGCCGACCTGAGACGTCGAGTCAGAGAACTCTCATCCCACCCTGGGGAGGATCGGGGATTGTAGCTTCTCTTCTTTTTATGTGTTTTTTCAATTCTTGCTGGGGAAATAGCGTATTTCTGTACTCTCTTTTTTTTAAAAAAATAAAGAAATACACTATCTCTTTGTGATGTGTTCATTTTTAATCTCATGAACTTGATGATTTATGTGGACCTATTATCTTTTGTGCACCTTGGTTTTTAGGTACAGATAATAAGTATAAAGGAACCAACATGTTTGCTCAGAGGTAATGTGGACATGGCAATCATTAGGTTCAAATGATAGAATCCTCCTACTCAGAGGTATTTATGGACGTGGTAGGAATGATCCTGGGGGATACGCTGAACAACTCAGAGGTAATGTGGACGTGGAAGTTCTGCGATCAATGTACGACAACACAGGAGTTGTTTGTACGGGATGTTTACTCAGAGGTAATGTGGACGTGGTAAACATGAAGGATAGCGTAAGCTCACGAAATGTAAGGTTCCGCTTTGTAGGATGTAGAGAGACAACTCAGAGGTAATGTGGACGTGGTTATCTTTCTACGGAAGGATGCCACGGAACAGCTGGGTTCCGGAAGCGATTAATTTTAGGGAAATACATGTCTTGGAGGATGTCAAAAATAGTACTTCTTTAGGAACTTGCCGTTGATGGGCATCATGAATAAGTCCCCATTGGGTTTGGCGAGCCGGTAAGCACCGTTTGAGTATACCGTCTCAATGATGAAGGGTCCTTCCCATTTGGGCTCGAACTTCCCTGGTGTCTTGTGAGTTAACACCATTGGCCTTCTGACTGCTAAAACCAGGTCGCCAACTTGGAAAGTTCTTTGCTTGACCTTCTTGTTGAAAGCCTGTGATATACGGGCTTGGTAAAGTTCGATGCGTTGTTGAGCTAGGAGACGCTTTTCGTCAAGTGCCTCCAGTTCCCGCAGACGACGACGTTGATTATCTTCTTCTGTGAGATCGTTTGTGATTGCCACGCGGAGCGAAGGTATCTGTATCTCGAGAGGCAGTACTGCTTCGCTCCCGTAGACCAGGGAGAATGGAGTGTTGCCTGTTGGGGTCCGTACCGTTGTGCGGTAGGTCCAAAGGCATTCGCCAAGCTTTTCGTCCCAGTCGCGTTTGTTGGATGACACGACTTTTTTGAGTAGCCTGACGATAGTTTTGTTGAACTCCTCGGCCAATCCGTTTGCTGCCGGATTGTAGGCGGTTGAGGCCATGTTTTGAATGCGATTCTTGTCACAGAACCTGCTGAAAATGTGGCTGATAAACTGAGGACCATTGTCATGGATGATTCGCCGGGGTACCCCGAAACGGTAAATGACATGGTGTTTGATAAAGCTGACCACCCTGGAGCTTTTTACTTCTGCTAATGGGACTGCTTCCGCCTATTTTGAGAAGTAATCGGTGATGGCCAGGATGAAGCGGTGTCCTCTCGATAAAGGAGGGGTGATTGGCCCTACAATGTCCATGCCCCAGGCTTTGAATGGCCAGGAGGTGACTGTAGGATGTAGAGGTTCAGATGGTGTATGTATGAAGTCTGCATGAAGTTGGCATGTATGGCACTTCTTAGCATATTCCACTGCGTCGGCAACCATGGTTGGCCAGTAGTAGCCCATACGTCGCAGTCGATCTTGCAACTTAGGACCTGGTTGGTGAGCTCCGCAAGTTCCGTCATGAGCTTCTCGAAGAGCTTCGGCCGCTTCTTCGTTAGATAGGCATCGAAGGAGAAGCCCGTCGAAGGAGCGTCGGTACAGCGTTTTAGTGGCTGTATCGTAGTAGAATCGAAGAGAGCGTCTCCTGACTGAGACGGCTTCCTTCGGGTCCTCTGGAAGGATTCCGTAGACAGCGAAGTCGATGAACGGGAACCTCCAGTCTCGGACATTAACCCCAGTGTTTGTCGGCATGGCGTGAGCCATTTGCAAACATAGGTTGTTTCTGGGACAAATCAAGTCTCGGCCAGTTACCGTGACATAGTGTTGAGTCCCAAGGGGCGCGGCCAATGAGGCTGCGAGGCCAGCTAGAGCGTCAGCCTCCAAGTTTTGTAGGCGGGGTACATGTTCGATGAAGAACCGAGTGAAGGTTGAAATGATGTTCAATGCAATTTCATAGTAAGGGATCAAATCTTCATGGCGAACCTCGTATTGCCCCCGAATCTGGTTTACGACGAGTTTCGAGTCGCCGTAGGCTTCCAGATGATCCACCCCCAGCTGTTGTGCTAGCTGGAGTCCCATGACGAGTGCATTGTACTCAGCAACATTGTTGGAGCACAGCTTCGAAAGGGAGTATGCGCGCTGGATGACCAGCTGATCGGGGGAGACCAAGACTACCCCTACTCCCGCGATGATTTGGCCGTTGGGGCCCGTTCTTGAAGCGCCATCGAAGAACATCCGCCAGACGGGGCTTCCTTCAGTGACGTTTGATTCTTGGACTTCATCCGGGATGTCTTCATAGAGTTTTGAAGATTCTGGGATGGGGTGTGCAGCTAAAAAGTCAGCCAGAGCCTGACCCTTGACCGCCTTCTGCGGGACAAACACCATGTTGTATGGCGTTAGTAGGATCGCCCATGTAGCCAGCCGGGAGTTTAATGACCCTGGCTTCGTCATGAGAACTCTGAGCGGATTGACTCGGGAGATGACGTGAATTGTCTGGCCCGAGACGTAATGACGAGTCTTCTGAATGGCAAACACCAAAGCCAAGCACTCCTTTTCAACGGGGTTGTACCGGTGTTCGGCCCCGATGAGTGTTCGACTGAGGTAGTAGATTGCTTGCTCGTAGCCTGCATCGCTGTTTTGAGCCAGCAAAGTGCCGAGGGAATGATCCATGGCACGGACGTAGAGGAGGAATGGTTTGCCGGCGACAGGTGCCACTAGGACTGGCGGGCTTGTTAAGTAAGCCTTGATGTCGTCGAAAGCCTTTTGGCACTCCTCTGTCCAGACATAAGAGACTCCCTTCTTCATGAGCTGAGTAAAGGGTTGACATTTACCGGAGAGGTTTGCTATGAACCTCCGGATGTATGCCAAACGTCCCTGTAAGCCCCGAAGTTCTCGAAGGTTCTTCGGAGGGTCCATGTTAAGGATGGCTTTAGTCTTCTCGGGATCGACATGAATGCCTTTTGCCGTGATGACAAAGCCCAAGAATTTGCCGCTAGAAACCCCCAGGAAGGATTTAGCGGGGTTCATTTTGAGTTGATGTGCCCGCATGAGATCGAAGACCGTCTTTAGGTCCTGTAGGTGATCTCTTTTGAGGCGGCTCTTGACTGCGATGTCGTCAACATAGCACTCAACTGTCTTGCGAAGATGTTGACGGAAGATGGTGCTCATAGCTCGCTGGTACGTTGTACCGGCGTTCTTCAAGCCGAAGGGCATTACTGTGTAGCAGAAAATACCCTTTGGAGTCCTGAATGACGTATGTTTTACGTCATCGGGGAACATCTTGATTTGATTGTAGCCTGAATACCCGTCCATGAAGGACATGCGTTCAAAGCCACATGTGTTGTCGATCATTTCATCGGTGATTGGGAGCGGGAATTCATCCTTCGGGCAAGCAGAGTTGAGATCCCTGAAGTCGATACAGACTCGTATCTTCCCGTTCTTCTTGGTGACAGGGACGACGTTGGCTACCCAGTCCGGGTGTTGTTCCTCACGGATGAAGCCACTGGTCAAGAGCTTGTCCACCTCCTGATCGATGGCGTTCATGATGTCCGGGCGGAAGCGTCGCTGTTGTTGTTTGATAGGTTTGGCATCTGGTAAGATGTTCAACCTATGCATCGCGATCTGCGGATCGAGACTCGGCATGTCTTCGTAGCTCCAGGCGAAGACGTCAATATATTCCTTAGCCAGTTGGACTAAAGATTCTCGGTCTTCTCCTTCCAAGCTTTTGCTAATAAAGATGGGTTTAGAAGAAGACCCATCCCCGAGGTCGATCTGCTCGACTTCGTCTTCGGTGGGAGGTTCTCGTAACTCAAAACGAGACTCCCATTGTTCTCCTAGGCGTTGAGCCCAGGGTTCCTCTTCGAAGGGTTCCGGCGGTTGGTCTTCGCCTTCATCTTTCTGAGGTTGCGCCGATGTCATGTTAGCTGACAGCACTTTCCTGAAGACTGATCCGATACTGGTATCGGAATCCCACGTCGATGCTTCTGACGAGTGGGAATGTTCTATGTCTTCTGCGTCTGAACTCTCTGGAGTTGATGGCGGCGTGACATAGCCTAACCCCCGTCGAGTCCGATTATAGTAATCCTGTGGCTTTCCATTAGGCATCGAAAGCCGGACAGGGAGATGCCGACCCTTGCCGTAGTTTAGGCCTTTATTGCTTTTCAGGTCGTAGCCCATCTTTTGGATGATGTGCTTAGCCGCATCTGTGTACCGATAGACTTGTACTCTGCCGGTATCAGGTTCGGGCTCGATTGACGGGAGGTCCCGACGACACTCGATTTTGCTCGAGATGATGGTGCCTTCGTCTCGGCTTCGTGGAGGGACTATGAAGACTCCTTGAGACGGGACTATTTGATTATGGTAGACGGTCGTTACTTGTGTTTGCAACGACCGTAGAGCGTTGTCTAATGTATACATGGCATTCCAGTGTGGAAGACAAGAATAATTGAAAGACACTCTATTATTGATAAAGTACGAGATTTTATCCCGTGGGATTACATTGTCGAAGGAGGGTGCGTCTACATCAGCAGAGATATATTCGCCAAGCTCCTCGTCTGTAAGCACTGGGGCTGGATCAGGAGAGTCCTCCACCGCTCTGACTTTGGGGTCTGAGAGGGTTATGTGAGCCCTCTCCGGCATCTTGGATGACTGCGGCGGCTTGCCTTTAAGACGCACCTTGAGGGGTGCCTCGGTTGCGCCTTCGATGAGTGGCGCCTTTCCTTGTAATTTTACCACCAGGGGAGCCGCTGTTTGTGGTGGCTTCCCCTTGAGGCGTATCTTCAGGGGAGCTTCGCGAGCTGGCGCTTTTCCTGATAGCTTGATGCTCATTGGAGGCGCCTTCTGGGGTGGTCTCCCTTTCAGACGGATTTTCAAGGGGGCGTCAGGAGTCGCTTCGGGCTCCAAGTCCGGCTCTGTTGCCGTCTCTGCTTCATCATCGGCGTCGTTGGCTTCCTCCTCGTCAAGTGGCTTGTATAAGTCGGAATCGGTGAAGTAGGCCCCAATCCCTTTAAAGGGATCGATATCTGCAAACTCCGTCCGGATGACGCCGTTGGTGGATACATATTTCATGCATTGGTGGAGCGTGGAGGGCACCACCATGTACTCATGTAACCATGGTCGTCCGAGTAAGATGTTGTAGTTAACCTCGGCATCCACCACATAACAAGTCACCTCAGTTTTGAGGCTGCCGATGTGACACTTCAGCCGGATCTTGCCCAGTGGCTCGCTCTTGCTGGCGTTGAAGCCGCTGATGGTCGTATTGGAGGGCGCTAGCCGGTACATTGGGATCCCCAGCTTTGATAGCAGCGCCTTTGGAATGATGCTTAGGGAAGACCCCGGATCGATCTGAATCCTGCTCACCTTTACCGAACCGATGTACCCTGTGTAATACAACGGTCGGTTATGTCGGTGATGCTTGAGCAGCATGTCTTGTTGGGTGAAGGTTATGTTTGGGATAACTTCATCCGCACAATGACAGTGTGCACAAGTAGTTGGGAGGTCTTCAGGCTGCTTAACCTGACTGAGAAAGGATTCGGCATCCTTCAGAGCTTCGCAGAGAGCTTCTCGGGAGTCCTTGGAGAGACGCAGGAGCTCGAACAAAGACAAGCGTGCAGGAGTACTGGCTAGTTGTGCCAGAATGTCAAAATTGTGGGGCTTGGCTAGCCCCGAAGCATTTTCTTTCCGCAGAGGTCTATCGAAACGGGCCTCCACTTGCTTTTGTTTATTGGCTGCTGAGGGCTTGGATAGACCCTCCTCAGGGATGATGCCAGGAGGCACCACTTCGGCGGCAGCTTCACCGGGCTGGGAGTTCTGTTGTGCACGCGTCTGCACAGGAAGCGCCTCTTCCGTTGAAGAAGAGACCGTACGACAAGACTTGATCTTCCTGCCTTTTGCTTTGGAGGTAGGGCGTACCTCCGGTTGAGTTACCTCGAAGACGAGGTCGGGGTGAACCCAGAGGACCTCTCCTCGAGATGTGGTGAGTGGGACAAGTCCACTCACATTGTCACGGGTGGGTGGCAAATTCACCACCTCCATTGTCGCCTTAGGGATGGGGACGACGCCATCTTGTGTGGTAGTCGGCGGCAAGGTGCCGAACTGAAGTGACACCACATTCGCTGACACCGTCTTCTCTTCGTAGTCGACGGAGATTACATCCGCATTGATCATGCGCTGGATGTAATTTTTGAGGATGTAGCAGTCCTTAGTCGGGTGTCCGACAAACCGATGGTAGTGACAGTACCTCGGGTTGTCTACCTTCCCGACTTCATCGGGCCGCTTCGGGTCCGGAAGCTTGATCTTGTCACCCTGCTTCAGTATCTCAAAGAGTTGCAGGGTGTCGTCATCATTGAATGAATAAACCTCCTTGGGTCTCGGTGCCAGTGGAGGCTTTTGAGTAGGCGCAGATGCGCCCTTCGAGGCATTAACAGTCAATGCCTGTTTCCCCTTTGTTTCTCGTCCGGAGTTGTTGGTTGCGGACTTTTTCCCCTTATCGTCAAAGGCGGGGAAGCTAACACCCAGAAGACGTGCATTGGCCGCCTTCTTCTCTGCGGCTTCAGCTTCAATGATTAGGGAGCTCCAGTCGGGAGGGGGAGTAGAGTTAAGCCAGAGCTTTACTGCAGGCAGCACGTTCATACTGCAAGCGGAGAGAAGCGCATGTTCTGGCATGCCTGGAGGTAGCCTGAAGCAGGCCTGACGGAAGCGTTCGATGAATGCCCGAACCGTTTCCTTGTCCTTCTGGCGTATCTCAATGAGAGACGCCATCATCATGTCCTTCCCACCGTCGTAGAAGCGGTCGAGGAAGAGGCGTGTCAGGTCGTCGAAGGACGATATGGAATTATCGGGGAGGCTGCAGTACCAGTCATACGCCACCCCTTTCAGGGCCCCAACAAAGATGCTGGTGAGGAGCGCGTCCTCCTTCGGAAGATGCCCTGTCTGCGACTGGAAGTACGTCAGGTACCGTCGTGGAGAGTCCTTCCCGTCATACGGCGTGAGTGTTTGTGGTTTATACTTTGGGGGATAAACCACCTTGTTCCACTCAAGGGGATAAGGCTGGGGAATGCCCATCTTCTGGCGCTCCTCCTGCCTGTTCTTGGACTCGAAGCGCTCCCGCAGATCTTTGATCATTTCGACCACGTCCTCCGTGGAGCTAGGAGTCGGGGAAGGAGGTACTACCTGGAGTGGAGCGTTTGAGGGCTCCGATGTCCGGGGTGCTTCTGTGTCTGAGGGTGTCCGCTGGAGGGGCACACTCGACTCTCCATTGGCTCCTGGGTCGGGACCATTTGAAGGTGTCCTGATCAAGGCCGACCGCATCTCAAACATTGCTTGAGTCAGTGCTTGCATTGAGGCAGAGAGGGTTTTGAGTCCTCCCTCTAGCGAGTCTATGCGCTGGACAATGTCCTGTGGCGGCGCATCAGCCTCAAGATCACCCCCGGTCATGTATACTGTCATGACACGGCCGGAAGTGGATGGATTAGTTGAGGCTTCGCTCTCAGCCTCGCTCTCATGTGGGGGAGTTACTTCTCCTGGTGTTTGGCCACCCCCAGCCACATTCTGGAGTTCGTCTTCGACAGGCGCATCTGCAAGGGCCTGACTGCCCTCAGCTCTGTCTTGAAGGGCCTCTTCGTTTTCAGCACTACCCCCGGCGGTGTCCTGGAGGACATCGTCATTTTGAGGGGCTTCAGGGAGGCCATCTTCGCCTTGATGAAGATCCGCCGCAGCTGTGCTTTGGACATCTTCGTCTTCGAAAGGAGGCTCGACAAGGGTCTGGCTACCCCCAGCTTCCTCCAAGGACTTCTTCCTCGACCGAGTGCCTTCGAACACTCCAGAGGTCGTGACAGCTGCCTTGGTTTTCCTCGGCTGGCTTTTGGATGAAGACGAGGAATTGGCAGTCGTCTTCCGGACAGATGAGAAATTGGAGATCACGTTGCATGACGCAATCTTTAGTTCCTCTTCTGCTGACACCTTCGTCCCAAGGCGATGTCGGAGGGGTGTCGATGATTGTAGCCGTTGGAAGACCGACTGCTTTGGCGGTACTGTCGTCTTGCAACAGCAGTTGATGGTGACCACTGCACAAGTGTGCCCCGTGAGAGGCGCATCGTGCTTGTTGGTCAACTCTCCTGACCGGCGCTTGTGAGTGATCACGTTGTGCAAGTCGTTGGAGGAGAGTGCTACCCTCACACCCCTCTCAGGCGTATGGCAGGGCCAAGCGCCGGGGTGGTCGGGTGAGTGCTGCGCCCCCTGATCTAATACCAAGCAGGCATCACGATCAGTAGTGGGGGAACCACAGCATTTGAAGTGACTTGAACGGACCTCGAACGCACAACCAGAGGAGGCGCGGGAGTTCAAGACCACAGAGTTTGCCTCTCTCGGCTTGGTTGTGCACGCAGTGAATGCGCCCAAGCGGGATGAGGACTTTGAAGGTCGACTCGTTGTCAGTGCAGGAGCACCTGAGTCAACCTTGTACAGCTTGCCATCGGCAGCGCACGTGATTGTAAGCGCGTGCCTCTGGCCGGCTGCTGGCATAGCACGTTTGTGGCGCATGGCCCGTGCCGCCTTGGATTTCTTCGTACCAGCCCGCTGGGGCGCATAGTACTCAGCATCCAAATTCTCCTCACCGTTACAGCGAGTGAGTCTGTCAAAGACAGAGGCTCTTTGTGGCGCATCAGAAATAATGCACGAGGCATTGGCTGCGCCCCTGCTCCGTCGACGTATCTTTCTCGCCTGAGAGGAAGATGGCTGGGGAACGTGGTCAGCCGCACGCTTCCCCGAGAGATGCGCTGCATCAGCGGGCGCACCTTGACTGCTGAGGACGTCAGCAGGAAGGGAAGGCTGGACGGGCGCATCCCCTTCAACGGTGGTGCCCGAGGCGTCGACTTTGCGCACCCAGACTGCACGGGTCTTCTTCGGCTTCGACAGCCGCTTCGAAGGACTCGCACTTCCTTCAGAAATGAACTCCTCGTACGCCTGTTGATTGAGGCGCACTACCAGCGTCTTGTGGGAGGATCCCACCTTCACGTCGTCGGCCTGTGACACGACTTTCTCGGTAGAGAAGAAAGAGGTCCCCAGCAGAGTCGCCAGCTTGTTTGCCATTAAAATTGTTTTGATTGAAATCTTAATACAAACAGAACAGTGATACAATATAGGACTTAGATGTAGTCCTAGGAGTACACTTTTGTTTAAGCTGGGTCCTTAGTACCAATGGAGCGAGTGGTAATGCGTTGACTCCGTTGACCGGCTGACGGCGGTTATCGGTTCTCTGAAGGTGTTGATTGCTCTGGGTGCTGGAGCTTGCTGAGAGGAGGAAGACGTTGAGTGTCTAGAACTGCCTTTCCGGTGATTCTCTGTTGTGGATTCTCTATGAGTCTTATGTTCTGAGTCTCTGTGTGTGTGTGAAGGTGATGATCCTTCTATTTATAGTTTTACAGGCTGGCTGCTCATGCGCGCATGTAGGATGCGCCGGTGTGGGGACGCCACGTGGAGGTTGCTGATGGAGGCGCATGGATGCTGCGCCCTGATCGAGGGGGAGAACTCTTCATACTGCTGTTGTGAGCCGGCACGTAGCAGAAGAGAAGATCTTTCCGTTGCTGAAATCTTGGACGAGTTGAGTCAAAGGACACGTGTCATCGACTCATGGTTCGAAGATCTCGGATTTGGTGGAGAGGAGTGATCTGGTGGGCTGCGCCTTGGATTGGGCGCAGGAGGAGGCTGCGGCTCATAACCTTTAGGAGTTACAAACCATTTGGGGCGCATGGCTTTTGAGGCGCATGCAGGCGACTTTCCTTCTGTCTTTCGGGATCAGAGATCAGTCTGGGGCGCATGGCTTTTGAGGCGCATGCAAAACTTCAACCGGAGACTCTTCTTCTGTCTTTAGGGATCAGTGAAGGGTCTGAGGCGCATGGCTTTTGAGGCGCATGCTGGTTTGGACGCATGGCCGTAGAGGCGCATGCGGGTGTGGATGCATGGTCGTAGAGGCGCATGCGGGTGTGGACGTATGGTCGTAGAGGCGCATGCGGGTAGCCACGTGGCAGTAGCCGTCGAAAGTCATGATGATGCTGACGTTGCCGACGCTTCGTTTTCTGAATAAAGCTGTCAACTGTTCAGACTTTGGAAGGCGTGCTGCCAACTCTGTCAATTCAGTATTTAATGTTGGTGACGTTCGATGGACAGCTGAGTGGGCGCGTCGGTTGGCGTTCCACTCGGTATGGAGATGTGTGGGGGCGCACCCTCTATAATGCGCCGAGTACTGTAGGGCGCGTCTGTGTGATGCGCCTGATGCCGAAGGGCGCGTCCGTGTGATGCACTGTCTGGCTGGCGCATCGGACATATCTTTTAATGATGCGGCTGTCTCGCTCTTCGAGTGCTATAAATAGCCGTTTGACTGAATTCGAGGCGTCCGGTTCATCCATTTAATGTAAATTCATTGCACGGAATTCGGAGGGCCATCCACTTGGCGCGTGGGTTTGATCTGCCCGGCCTATAAATAGTGGCATGGAGAGAAGATTTGCTTCTCATTCCCTCACGTACTTCCAATATGAACTTGAACATACGGGTGCATTCTGCTGACGAAGTGCTCCCGAGGGTGAAGATGAGACGCTGTGTTGTCTTTGATGCACTTGAAGGTGACTGTTACATCCAAAAGACGGAGTCGAGGGCTTCTGAGGCAGGCAGAAGGTGCCTGTTGCATCCAAAGATAGGGATGCTCGAGCCTCGTCTCCGTTATTTCGAAAGAGCCGTAGATCGGAATGGCGGTGCAAGGCTCTCTCTTCCTGCAAAGTGGGGTTTCCCCACTTTGATCGTGTCGAAAGCTGCTCCTTTAGCCGTGGTTTCGATCACGGTCTTCCTTCGGCTTTGGAGGCTCTTTCGAAGCCTCCCCTGGCCACAGCATTTGCGGTGCTCTTCTCTTCCTTGGTTCCAGCCAGAGGGTTAAATGCTTTGTGTCGAAGCATTTATCGGGCGAGCCTGGTTGGAAGAGCGGCACATAACTGGGCTCTGCTCGGCCAGGTGAGCCTGGCTGGAAGAATTTGGCTGAAGGGATGCACATAACTGAGCTGCTGAAGAGATGATGGGATGCGCCTGGATGGAGGCGCATGATATCTGCTGCGCCTCACTGGTGGCGCATAGTGATGCTGCGCCTATCTGGAGACGCATGGTGGCCGCTGCGCTTATCTGAAGGCGCATGGTGGCCGCTGGCTGTAGACTTAGGCTCTTTTCTTTGTAGAAATTCTCCTTTGTACAACCTTTTCTAGACATGTAATAGACTTTTATATATAAATAAAAAGTCCTTCTTCAAATGTCTATACTTATTGACTTTGCTGTGAAGTTCTTCGTCTGAGTTCTGGCGCATGTAATGTCTGGCGCATGGGCTTTCTGGTTGGGAAATTCCATGCTTCTACACGGTCGTGATGAGTTTGGCTATAGACTCTACGACCCAGTGGAAGGAAAGCTCTACAGAAGCAGGGACGTGGTGTTCGTCGAGGATCAGACCATGACCAACACTCAGGATTCCGAGACGCCTTCTGAGGCTGAGGAATTGCCTGAGTTAGAGTCATTTCGCTTCGAGCAGTTTCCAGATGACATCGCAGAGGATCCAGTTATGGGGGAGCCGGTACATGGAGTTGCTCCCAACCTTGATCATCAGCCTGCTGATGGTGGTCAGGGTGTCCCTCAGGAGGATGAGCATGCCGGAGAGGTAGTTCCTGAAGGGGAGGAGGCTGTCGGTATACAGCCAGCACCAGTGGCTCCACTGAGAAGGAGCAACAGGGATCGTCGACCATCTACGAGATACTCGCCGGATGAGTATGTGCTATTGACTGACGGGGGAGAGCCCGAAAGTTTTGCAGAGGCTATGGAAGACGAACACAGGCAGGAGTGGATGGTGGCTATGCAGGAGGAGATGAGTTCCTTGCACACCAATTCTACTTATGATCTGGTGCGGTTGCCAAAGGACAAGAAGGCTTTGAAAAATCGATGGGTGTTCAGAGTGAAGCAGACAGATTATGCTACTCGCCCTCGATACAAAGCGAGGCTGGTAGTCAAGGGCTACGGTCAGCGGAAAGGCATGGATTATGATGAAATCTTTTCGCCTATCGTCAAGCATTCGTCTATTCGGGTGGTGCTAGCATTAGCAGCCAGTTTCGACTTGGAGGTCGAGTAGATGGATGTGAAGACGGCGTTCCTCCACGGTGATCTTGAGGAGGAGTTGTACATGGAGCAGCCGGAGGGATTCTGTGAGAAGGGCAAGTCACATTTGGTCTGCCGTTTGAGGAAGAGCTTGTATGGTCTGAAGCAGGCTCCGAGGCAGTGGTACAGAAAGTTCGAGTTGTTTATGGGGGAGCATGGTTATGCACGAACGACGTCGAACTATTGTGCATTTGTGAGGTACTTTGCCGATGATGATTTTATCATCTTATTGCTCTATGTTGATGATATGCTATTAGTGGGTCGGAATGCCACTAGGATAGCGGAGTTGAAGCGCCAACTGGGCGCGGCCTTCTCTATGAAGGATTTGGGCGCAGCGAAGACTATTCTTGGGATGGAGATCAGCCGAGAGAGAGAGTCCAAGCTGCTACACTTGTCCCAAAAGAAGTACATTCACCGGGTACTTCAGCGTTTCGGGATGGACGGGTCGAAGAAAGTGAGTTCCCCCCTCGCGGCTCACTTTAAGCTCACTGAGGAGCAGTGTCCATCTACCGAGGACGAAAAGGAAGATATGGAGCGGGTTCCATATGCTTCAGCTGTGGGAAGCCTTATGTATGCTATGGTGTGTACGAGGCCAGATATTGCTCATGCAGTTGGTACGGTAAGCAGGTATCTTTCAAATCCTGGAAGGGTACATTGGAGTGCGGTCAAGTGGATTCTACGATATCTTCAGGGCACTGCTGGTTGGAGACTTTCCTTTGGTGGTGACGAGCCGAAGCTGGTTGGATATACCGACGCTGATATGGCTGGAGATGTAGACACGAGGCGATCGACTTCAGGCTACGTGATGATGTTTGCGGGAGGAGCAGTGTCGTGGCAGTCGCGGTTGCAGAAGTGTGTTGCCTTGTCGACGACGGAGGTGGAATACATTGCGGCGACGGAGGCTTGCAAGGAGCTGTTGTGGATGAAGAAGCTGTTGCAGGAAATGGGACTGAAGCAAGAGCAGTATACTTTGCTTTGCGACAGTCAGAGTGCTATCCATCTTGTGAAGAATCAGACGTTTCATAGCCGGTCCAAGCACATCGAGACTCGGTATCATTGGATACGGGATATGGTTGAGAAGAAGGACGCGGAGCTTGAGAAGGTGCATACAGATGACAACGGAGCTGATATGTTCACGAAGATTCTACCAAGGGGGAAGTTTGAGTACTGCAGGCAGATCGTCGGGATGACGACGTCCTCCCCATAGTTGTGAAGGGAGAGATTTGTTGGAGTGGGTGGGGTTCCCAACCTATGTGGAGAAGATCCCGGAGTGCGACGAGCGCCGTCTGATGTCGGAGAAGCTCGGGAGTAGTTGTTACTGCTGCTGCTGCCCCAAAGGGGGTTCTGGACCCAGTCTGCCGAGTTCAGGCCGAACTCGGTCCCAGGCCGAGTTCTGGCCGAACTCGGTCTGGCCGTTCCAGGGTTTGGCCATGCCGTGCTGGTTGCCCCACACAGAGTTCTGGCCGAACTCTGTGTGTCGGAGGGCTGAAGCGGATTTCAGGATGAGTTTTCATCATTGGATTTAATCCAACGGTCCAGGTTGGTTGCGGGATTAGGAAGATATATTGAGTTTTCTCAACCCTAATTCATTATCGTATTATCGCATTGGACAACACAAGTTTGAGAGAGAAGGAGGCAAGAGTGCCATTGCAACTTCGGAGAAGAAGACGGAGGATCGAAGGTCGTTTTTCGAAGGAGATCGTGTTTCGGGTAATCTCTACTCGTCGTTCTCGTTCTTCGTAGCCTTGTGATCATTGTTCTTGTCTCAGAGTGTTGTGGGGATCCGATTTGGATCGGGAGGAGTTTGTAGAGGGTGTAGTTCTTCTATTCCATTAGTGGAGGCTTCTCAGGGTTGGACTCCGATCGTCCCGTGGTTTTTTCCCGCAAGGGTTTCCACGTCAAAAATTCTCTGTGTCTGCGTGATTGTTTTTGTGTGCTTGTTTTTGGGTTCGTGCGTTGTTTGCTCGGTCCTCTCGCAGGTACTCTCCGGTTTGGGGAAAGGTTTCCGCGCTTCTTTCCCAACAGAGTGGTATCAAAGCCAGGTTTTGTTCTGGCTGATACCAACACTGATTCACCTTTTTTTTTTCTGATACCATTTTAGTCTCGCAGATACTATGAAAGCTCTTGCTAATGTCCATATTTAAAGTTGTACATAAAGATACTTGGTTGAACATGGATCATATCAACTTATGCCACATTTAAAGTTTATAGCATATGGAGCTTCCTTCCATTGTCTTGTTTAACTCCAAAATGCTCTGGTAGAAACTTGCAAGCTTCATTATCATACTTGGACAACCTATTTTCAGCATCTTTTTACAATTGGACCTGTCATTAATTTCTCATCTCACTACAAGAAAATATAGCATTTACGGTGCGCAATTTACGGCACGCAGTTGCTGCGTGTTGTAAATGACACTCTTTTACAGCGTGTAAATATGTGCGCCTTAAAAGAGTTGTTTTTTGTCTTTTTTACGGCGTGTTTGACATGCACGCCGTAATTGAAGACTCATTTACGGCATGCATTTTTGCGCGTTGTAATTGAAGACTCATTTACGGCATGCATTTTTACGCGTTGTAATTGAAGACTCATTTACGACATGCATTTTTGTGCATTGTAATTGAAGACTCATTTACAACATGCATTTTTGCGCGTTGTAATTGAAGATTCATTTACGACATGCATTTTTGTGCGTTGTAATTGAAAACTCATTTACGACATGCATTTTTACGCGTTGTAATTGAAGGCTCATTTACAACATGCATTTGTGCGTGTTGTAAATGAAGACTCATTTACGATAATGCATTTTTGGGCCTTATAGTTGAAGGCTCATTTACGACATGCATTTTTGTGTGTTATAAATGAAGACTCATTTACGGCATGTATTTTTGCGCATTGTAATTGAAGACTCATATTCCAACAAAAATTGATAAAAATAATAAAAAAGAATTAAAACTAAGAAAACAATAACAAAAATCTTTTTAAATAAATCATTATTAAAAAATAAGAAAAACTATTGAATTTTTTTCAAAAAAATGAAAAAATGAAAAAAACAGAAACAAAAATTAATAAATAAATAAATAAGAATTTATAAAAAAAAGGTATAGAAAAATTATATTCTTAAGGAAAAAAATGATGAAAAATTAAGAGAATTAAAACGGAGAAAAATAATAAAAAATATTTTTATAAAAACAAAAAAACAAAAATCTTTGTAAAAAAAATGAAAAAAAAAACTATTGAATTTGTTTCAGAAAAATGAAAAAAAGCAAAAAAAAAAAAAAAACTAAAAAGACAATGAATAAATAAAAATTTTTGAAAGAAAATTGTATAAAAAAATTATATTCTTAAGGAAAAAATTGATAAAAAAGAATTAAAAGAATTAAAAATGAGAAAAATAAACTTTTAAAGAAAAAGCATAATAATAATAATAATAATAAAATGAAAAGAATTAAAACTGAAAACAACAACAAAAATCTTTTAAAAAATTAAAAAGACAAAAATCATTCTCAAAAAATGAAAAAGAAAAAATATTGGATTTTTTAACAAGAAATAAAAAAAGAATTAATAATAAATAAATAAGAATTTTTGAAAAAAAATAGTATAGAAAAATTATATTCTTAAGGGATATAATAATTATACTTTGTGGATAAATTATTTATTGGATTATATTTCGTAAACTTTTTCTATTTAAATTTTTTACCTCACTTACGGCGTGCTTCGGCACGTTGTGAAAGGCTTTTTTTTTCAGTTTTCCTCTTTGAAAATTGTTTTCATTTAAAATTTTCACATTTCCCGCACAAATTTTTGTGTTTCCCTCCTCTTACTCTTTTCATCTTTTTTTCCTTAAGAAGAGAGAAGTGAGCAGCCATATTCACTAGTCCCCCATCACTTCTCCACCACCACCACTTCTATTTCCCTCTTCCACTTCTCCACCACCACCACTTCTATTTCCCTCCGACTTAGGAGTAGATGCCGGCTGAAGGTCTCCTCCGCCAACATGTGACGGTGCTTCATGTTGGCTCATGAGAGTGCAAGTATGGAAGAGATCACGTCCATGGTTAACAGACAACACGAGGAGGAGTTAACGTCGACGTCCACCCTTCTCTCTACCTGGAAAGCACTCCCCAACTTCCTCTCTTCGGACAACGTCATCTCCCTCTCGGCCCTCTACTCCCACCTTCTCCACATTAGTCCCCTCCACTCTTAAGAATAAAACACTTAATTTCTTTCCTACCATATCTTTGACGAAATGCTCCTAACACAAATTCTTTCACAGCTATGACTACCGGCCACAAAAGTTTATCTCCTCCATCGGCAGCCTGCCCTGCGTGTCCGTACTCAACGCCCACATCTTCGCCGCCTCACCGAAGACTCTACCGAGTGCCTCCCAGAGTGCCACGCGAGCCTAGTGCTCAGCGGGGCCTATTTGGGAAAGTTGAATGGGTTCAATGCTATAGTTTAATCGGTTTGATGATTTTTTGGTTGGGTTGATTTCGGTCTGCTGTAAATTCTGATTCTTAGTTGATTACCTGATGTTGGTCATGATTAATTTATAATCATGTGGTGATGTTGTATCGCATGCATTGCATGCTACTTGACCATGGTAAAAGGCTAGTTTTGAAAAGTTTGTGCAACTTTGTGCTGATGCATTGTATTCTAGATGCTTATTGAGTGAGCATGGTAAAATCTAGTTTTGAAAAAATTGTTGTTAAATCTAGTGTATATTAGATGCACTAGATTTTGTTGGAGGCTAGATGCTAGAGTTCAATTGATTCGATTATCTTGTTTTTGGAAGTTCTTTGATTCACGCTGTGGTCTATTGGATCTTTGCTTAATTGTAGTCCATAGTGCTGTTGTACTTGAGCATCAAATTTGATTTTTACGTTCAATATGGTCACAATTTTTTTAATAATTTTTTTCCATTTCTAACAGTCATTTACAACGTCCAAATGTGCGTTGTAAAAAGATGGAGAGATTCATTTACAGCGTTCGAATGTGCGTTGTAAAAGACTATGTAGTAAATGACCATATTATTTACGGCGCATAGGTGAACGTTGTAAATGATCCACTCCATTTTTTTACAACGTGCACTAGAATGCTGTAAAAAGATGGAGATAGTTATTTACAGCATTCAAATGCGCGTCGTAAATAATAGGGTCATTTACAGCATGGTCTTTTATGGCACAAAAATGTATGCCGTGAAAGATTATTTACGGCACGTTTCGCGCGCTGTAAATGATCATTTTTCTTGTAGTGTCTCTTGGCTTTACTATTCTTGAATAGTTGGAATCACTCAGTCAAGTGGATCAAATATTACTTCTAAAATGAATATCTGATTTCGGAAATTGAGCATCATCTTCCCATGTATTAGCTTCTAGTTGATAGGCATCTTAGTTAGGATGAAAATGGTTTAAGCATGCATTAACCTCAGGAACATTGTCCAGATTGTGCTGTTAGAAGTTATTAAGGACACATAATTCTTTTTGTTTTCTCATGCCTTTTAGTTTAGAACTATATTTGGATATAGGAATATAACATTAGATATGTTTTTTTTAAGTGCTTTCGGCACCTTGTTGAAGTTTATTTTCTCATGCTAACATTAGCAATTTTCTGTAGGTGAGGAACACTATTGATAAAAAAAAGCATTTCAAGAAGGGACATACGTGTAAGGATCTTCCAAGGTATTTCTAGGAAAGTTGTTTGTAGTGTATTCTTACAATATTCAATATATCCTTTTTCGGTAGTCTTCTGATTTTTATCTTTTTTCCTATGTAACACTATGGTTAAATCTTTTTTCAGATGGACACTGTGATTGAATCTGCATCCGATTTCATCTCCAGTAGGTTGACAAAAGCTTTTGTCTGTAACCGTTACCATATAACCATAACCAGAATGATATCAAGCTTTTGTGAACTAATTGAATTTACAACTTATGTTACAAAGAATCCTATTAAGAGCAACATTCACTACGTGTACGTATGCCATCTCTATTTGACTCCAGGTTTTCTTAACTCTTCCTGCTCCTCTTTCTCACCTTTCATTACATATCCTAGTCCTCTCCTTGTTGGATCATGTTGGATCTCAGCTCAGTATTCTACATGTTAAACCCATGAGATCTTTGTCTTCTTTGCGTGGTATTATTTCACACTGCTTCTTAAGGAAGGCTGTTCTTAGGCTGTTACTATGTTTGTGTGGATGATTGCTTGCCTTTATACATATTTACCACTATGAGAATCCCAGGTATGATGTCCATATCGAACTTGATTTTCTTATAGGGTTGAATTTTTTATGCATATGCCTGAAGTCCCACCAGTGGGACATGATTTGTTGAATCCTATATTATTTCGAAGGACCTGAAACTGCAGGGGCTGGTGAAGCTGCAGGCGCTGGTGCGAGGGGACAACGTGAGGAGGCAGGCGAACGTGACGCTGAGGTGCATGCAGGCGCTGGTGAGGGATCAGAGGATGAGGCTCTTCCACGACGACGCCGGCTGCAGCAGCACCAAGTCGTCGCTCAGCTGCGACACTACTTCTCTTTGAGACTTCCGATATCTTCAAGAGATGGCAGAGAGAAGATCCATGGTCAGAATCTACTTCAGTAAATATTTCTAATAATTTGGTTAGCAAAAGAGAGATTTATTCCTATTTTTTGGGTACATTCTGTATTTGGATATTCAATGTAATGAAGATGTTGATATGTACTCTATTTTGAGAAATGTAATAAAGATGGTGATATATAATGTTAAGTTTTTGGAATGTAATATATACTGTGCAGTATAGAGCATTATAATTATGCTAATTTGAATAGTATAAAGTGTTATAAATGTGCTGCATTGAGCCTATACATATTATCTATTCATGACGTTTTAAAATTGTTCAGAATTGTGCACTATATATTAATTATTCATAACGCTTTTATAGAAACTATTCATGACGGTTATTTTATGACGCTTTTAAAAAACATTTATAACACCCGTTTTCATAACGGTTGCTGTGTAAAAAAAAGCGTCATGGTTCGTCATTAATGACGCTTTTTAGCCGTCATTAAAAGGGTTTTTTGTTGAAGTGCTGGGCTGCTTATACTTCCCACTGCCTTCCTTTATCAAATACAACTCTGGACGTCTGCATATTTCTTCTAAGTCCAACCTGGCCTTGGGATTATCTTTCATCTTCTCCTTTACGTCCATCACAGTATTTATTATATTGTCAAATACATTCTTCTCGATATGCATGACATCCAGGTTATGTCTGAGCAGATGGTCACTCTAATATGGTAGGTCCCAGAATATACTCCTCTTCGTCCAGTTGTGAGCGCGGCCAAATCCATCATACTTGTACCCCGCTGTAGGTTCTTCAATAGCACTTGACAATTCTTTAACTTCTTCCCATATCGTGTCCCCGGACCACCGTGGCGGTGGACTGGACTTCTCTACCACGCCAGCACGAAAAGCATTCATGTTCCTCCGAGACGGATGATCCTTTGGCAGAAACTGTCGATGACAATCGAAGAAGCACGGTTTTCCTTCGTGTTTCAAACGGAAAGCCTTAGTACAATCCATGCAATACAGACATGCGAGACGACCGTGGGTGCTCCAACCCGATAACATTCCATAGGCCGGGAAATCATTGATGGTCCACATTAGTGCGGCCCACATCTGAAAGTTCTGCTTTCTGGAAACATCATATGTGGTTGCACCTACTTTCCACAACTGATTCAGCTCATCTACCAAGGGCTGTAAGTACACATCGATGTTCCTCTTCGGGTTCTTCGGACCTGGAATAATAACAGTTAGGAACATATAAGGAGTCTTCATACACATCTAAGATGGCAAGTTGTACGGAGTAACAATCACAGGCCAACAAGAATATTGTGAGCCCGAAAGTCCAAATGGGGTAAAACCGTCGGAGGAAAGCCCTAATCTGACATTACGCGGCTCCGAAGCAAAATCGGGATACACTCGATCAAAGTGCTTCTATGCTTTCCCGTCGGATGGATGATCCAGTACTCCATATATTTGTTCCCGTTTGTGCCAACTCATATTATCAGCTGTCTCCTTTGCCATAAACAACCTCTGCAACCGTGGTGTCAAAGGCAAATAGTGCATCGAATCTGTTGGCTTGCGTGCACCAGAAGTTCTTGTTGTACTAGTTGCCTTGAAGCGATCGGCACCACAAAATCTGCAGGCGTCTTCATCCTTGTCGTCCTTATAGTACAACATGCATCCGTTGCGACATGCATCAATTTTTTCATACCCCATCCAGAGCGATCTCACCATTCTCTTGGATTGGTAGAAGTCTTTAGGTAACTTGCCACCCTCCGGCAATATATCTTTAATTAACTCCAGGATTCGGTTGTAGCATTCTTGAGACATGTTAAAATCTAATTTTATGCTCAACAATCTTGTAATCACCTCCAACGGTGAATGGTCATCACAACCAGGATATAAAGGAGTCCTTGCATTCTCCAGCAACTCCATAAACTTTACAGCATCGGCATTCGGTGCCTTCTCAGCTGCATATTGATTGTTCAGATCGAAATTAGGCCTCGCAGCATCGAAAACCATGTTCATCCACCCTTGGTCGTAATCAGCATGCTCGTGGACATCTACATAAGGCTCCACATAAGGCTCCGACTCGGATGCTAAAGGCACAAGTTCACCGTGTGCGGTCCACTGATAATAATTTGGCATGAAACCCCTCGAATACAAATGATATGTCACATCCACTTCCGAATGATATTTCAAGGTGTGACATCTCACACATGCACACTTAATTTTTGTACGGTCCATGTACTGAGGGAACGCCTTGGCAAACTGCAGGAACTGTTGCACACCCTGTATAAATTTATCCCGCACACCATACATGTCATCAGGATGACGATTGTACATCCACAAATGATTCCGCAGGTAGTAATTCATATCCATTTTAAGATAATTCTGCAAAGATTGACACAGATAGTAATTCATCAAGATGACGATTGTATATCCACAAACGGTTCCGCAAATAGTAATTTATATCCATTTTAAGATAATTACTGCATAAAGTGAAGAATGGCTCAGAACACAACCCAAAATTTTATATTTTTCAACGATATATTTCACATGCTTAATTGCCAAGTGTAGGGATGAATGGCTCAGAACGTAACCCAAAATTCAGTCTAGCATACATTAGTGTGAATCATCAATGTTCTGTACATATGGTGTAGTATATGTTCTTATTGAATCTAGTATCTGAAGGATGTAATAGAATCAATAAGATGAACCCACAAAATGTAATACTAAGACATTATCTACTACTAAAAGATGTAGTGTTAGGTTGTCGTATCATCATTGCCGAGTGATGGGGGTCGGAGGACAGTCAACTTTATCTACGGATACATAGTTTCTGCCTCGCCAGTCGAATGGCTACAGGGACTATGTCCTGATCACGATGTTGTACCGTAGATTAATGCAATTTTTTATAGCAAATGTCGTACATAGATTTCTGTCTCTCCAGTCGAATGGCTGCAGGGACAGTATCTGGCTGGTACATGTAATTCAAAATCAGATTAATGGGACAGTTACTTCCAAACCCAGACACACCCCTCACATTAGAAACATGTAATTCAAAATCAGACCCCAATGGAGATGGCCTACTGTCCTCACACAGCTTATAATAATATAGAGAATCTACGAATGTAGAGAATCCACGAATAAACAACAAATGAACAACAATCCAAATATATAGAAAGCCAATACTCAACAAACTGGTATGATCATTTAAGCCAAAATTAGACTCCAATGTAATTCAAAACCCAGACACACTCCTCCTCCTCACACAGCTCAAAATCAGACCCCCAATGTCCTGATCACCATGTCGTACCGTTGATTAATGCAAATTCCTTATAGAAGCTGAACTAAAAATCAAGGCCAATGGCTAACCACATCAGTTTTGATTATGAGAAGCTGCTGTTGCTGCACCAAATCATGGATCCATATTTTTCCAAACTCATATTTTTCGATACCAAACTCATATTTTCTGATACCAAGCTCAAACTCCAAAATGAAAAACTTATCAAGCTCGAGCTCGATTAATTCTAGTCAAGCCAAGCTCAAGCTTACAGTATTGGTGTCCAGGGGGTTATGTGTTAACAGTATACATAGTATACTGTTAAAGAGGGGCCTAACAGTATACATAGTACCGTTGATTAATACAAACCAAACATGCATTCCATGAATCCCAGTTCATCTAAACGTTATCACAGACATGTATACATGTAAACATCAATTAATTAACATTATTAGTCAATTTATTCTTCATTTCAAAATCCTGAAAATGTCCAGAAAACTCCCAGTATCAGTAAATAGGGCTCGAATCCTAAATTGGAATTCGAATCCCAGCAAAACATCAAATTGACAGTTGATATGAGTCGTGTACATATATAGGTGTCACACTGTGAGTCTTGTGTCCACACAGTGGGACATGACGTGTCCAAACCAACAAAATCACAAAACACACACGTACAGACTGCTGCTCGTGCGGCGAGTCCACGCTCTCGTGGGCACGAACTAGAAGCGAGAGAGAGAGCTAGAAGGCGAGAAGAAACTGGGAAGCGTCGGAGCCGGGGCGGCGGGAACAGGGGAGTGTGTGTGTGTGTGTGTGTGAGAGAGAGAAAGAGAGATGGGGGAGCTACTTGAGGAGAAGGAAGGATGAAGAGGAGGAGGAGGCCGGTGGAGGGAGATCGTCGGAGGAGCGCCGCGGAGGAGGAGCGCGCGATAAATTGAGGGGGAGGGAAAATTTGTGAATGATCGAAAAGGAAACCCTCGCAGCCTATATGAAACATTTAGCGACATCCGAAAAGGACGTCGCTAAACGTCGCTGAAATTTAATATACGGTGACGTCGCTTAAATTGCGTCGCTACGAGTCGCTACATCAGCGACGTGTACCGACGAACTTGCGACGCAGGTTCCCATTTAATAAAATGTAGTCGCTAGACGTCGCTATTAGTCGCTTTTGGCGACTAATAGCGACATATTAGTAAAACGTCGCTAAACTCCCAAAAATTAGCGATGTTCTTTCTTGGAGTCGCTAAATTCGTCGCTGATTTGACTTATTTTGGTAGTGTATATATATATATATATATATATATATATATATATATATATATATATATATATATATATATATATATATATGTTTTTATATATATATATATATATATATATATACAAGGACCTCTAGCTGAAGTGGTTAGAGTGAAGCATATCCTCCCAAGAGGTTGCAGGTTCGAACAACTGAGAAATCACATTTAGCTTCTTGTGGTCATCATCCATTTAAATAAATAAAAAATAAAAAAATAACTAAACAACTACATAAATATTTCATTAATTGTTAAAAAAGTATTTAAGTATCTAATATGATTTATTTATATCTAAATAATTTTAACTCAAGTGATTAAGGTGGGAAGGTGGGAGGTCTTTTTCTTGATTGTTTGAGTTCAATTCTTAGGAATGATTAATAAATTTATGTTTAAATTTTTTAATATATTTTTCGCACGTGCAATGTGCGTGCACATTACTAATATATATATATAATATAATTAATTAGTAATTTAGTATTATATTCTAATATATAATGCAGCTTGGAAACGGCTCAAAAGTGAGCCGTCCAATTCGTATGTATATCATCATCCATTTAAATAAATAAATAAAACTAAACAACTACCTGAATACTTCATTCATTATTAAAAAGACTTAAATATTTATTTAACTATCTAATATGATTTATTTATAACTAAAGAATTGTAACTCAAGTGGTTAAGATATGAGCTTTTTTTTTTTTTTTAGTTGTTTGAGTTCAATTCCTATAAATGATAAAAAAAATTATCAATTTTTTTAGAATTTTTTTTGCACTTGCATTGCATGTGCACATTACTATGGGTAGTTAACCGCTGTATTCGAAGAATTGCACCGAGAACTGGAAATTAATTAGGTACTGTTAACCATGAGAAGAAGGGAAGGAACCTTAAGTAAAATTTTCAAATACAATTATTATTATTATCTCTATTAACTTGCGTGCATTTTACTATACGAAATCGAACGTGATATGAATACATGAGGATCATGTCAGGGGACTCAGGTGATGGGTGGATAACAACAGAAAAAATATATATTTTATAGGAGGAAACTCATTTAAATAGGAATATTGTGCAGATTTGCACCGAAGATCCGGTCCAAATCGAATTGATGGGCTGCTCGAATCGGTTCAGATGGGTATTCTTAATAACCGAGAGATTTTGTTTAATATGCTCCCAAACCGATAAAATCGAAACCCCCGAAATATTACTAACAAATATATAAAATTATAGATTTTAACCTCCTGGTCTCCGACGTCCCCTCCTCTTCATATAAAAGCTAACCCTAATCTACGTCCAACCATGGAGTGATGAAGATGGAAACATTTGTGAGGAGAGTTGGACATGATATTGTCTTCTTTGTTGTTGTTGAACAAATGACAAGAAGTTGGTTTGATGAACTTATTTTTGTTTCTTTTAGTTGGAGCGATACTGTACTTTGTAAACTAAGTGACTTGATGTTGGACCTAAGTATCTTCAATATTTTGCTTTGGTTTTTCCTTAAGGTCTTTTTTGTTTATTGGAGATGAACGATGAAATGAGTTATTGTGTTTGTTGGGGATGAAATGAACCGTTCAGTTGGTTGGTTGGTTGGACTCGATTTGATTCGACTATAATTGTGACCAAATAGGACGACCATGGATCAATACACATCAGTCATTACAAATAACCAATTTCATGTGCATTCCAGTAATTAACCTCAGTCGTTTAGGGGTGAGCATTCGGTTAATTCGGTTTTAACCGAACCGAAAAATCCAAAATCGAATTGGACCGAAACCGAATAAGCAAAACCGAAACCGAACCAAATTGACCCAAAACTGAATCAAATCGAACCGAATTAAATCGGTTCGATTTTTGGTTTATTATGTTTATTCATTTTTTTGATTTTTTTTATATTTTTTTGTTAATATATATACTAACTAAATATGTCTAGACATATTCGGTATATACCGATAATTAGTATATACATATATATTAATACTTATTTATATATATAATACACACACACACACACACACACACACACACACACACACACACACACACACATATATATATATATATATATATATATATATATATATATATATATATTTGGTTTTCGGTTTTGGACCGAAATCGAAATCTAAAACTGAAATCGAAACCAAAAAAAAAAAAAATTAGTACTTTCAAAACCGAACCGAATTTTTTAAAACCGAACCTCTTCTTCGATTCGAATTTCGGTCCAAAACCAAAAATTGAGAGATTCGGTTCGATTTACGGTCCAAAACCGAATAATACTCACCTTGCAGTCGTTACATGAAATAAAAATCCCAGTAATACATGATCATAATGACAGCAACGGCGACGATAACAGTGGTGTTGTCACAAATAGTGTGAACGTCATGTTGCATATTTGCTGACCACAGTACAGAGTTGGAATGTAATCATGATTAAAGTGTGGAGATCAAGTAATTTTAACCTAACATGTCAATACCAGTCCCAGACGCAGAGAGAGGAAGCGTGTTTGAGATGATATTGAGCTTCCTTCCTTCTCTCCTCTTCTCTCCTCCTCACACTTTCTCTCTCCTCTTCTTCTTACAGCTAGCTAGCTAGCTAGCTACGTGCTATACTTTCTCTCTCCTCCTTTCTGTCCTTGCGACTTTAACTATTATTAGCACCAAAGTAAGCCCAGCTGACACCGCAGCATCTCGTTTGTTTTAACATCCTCTCTCTCTCTCTCACACACACAGACATCATCTTCATCATCACCACCATATGCTGCAGCTGCTTCTACTGTTACTTTCTCTCTCTAGATTTTCTTCTCACTCTATTCTATCCCTTCTCCCATCTGCCTTCCTCTTTACTATTCCCCCATCCCATAATGTTATTTTGTTTATTTCTCAGGTATTTAACACCTCCCCCACTTTTCTAACCTTTTCTTGCCAACCCTGAAAACACACTCTCTCTCTCTCTCTATACATTTTCTCTCTCTTTTATTTCCAGTTGTCTTTAACCCCCCTCTCTACTCCCCTCCTTACTCTTCTCTTACCAATTTCCACACCTTCCTCCTTCGCTCCTCCCTTCTCTAGCTAAAATTAGAGAGATATGCAGCAGCAGGGAGGATCCCCATACGGGGTTCCCCCGCAACCTCCTGACATGAGTCTCTTCTCCACCCCGCCATCATCTGCTGATGCTCAGCAACACCAGCAGATGGTGGCGGCTGCTGCGGCGGCGGAGTCCGCATCGCCGATAAGCAGGCGGCCGCCGCCGCAGCAGCAGTTCTCTGCGACAGCCAATTACATGGAATTGGGCGCCGGGGAGGGCCCCCTCTGCCCCGAAGAGGGCGCGGGAGGGCCGGGCGGCATGTCGGGATCAGCAGGCAGCCGGTGGCCGCGGCAGGAGACGCTCGCCCTGCTCAAGATCCGCTCCGACATGGACGCCACCTTCCGCGACGCGACCCTCAAAGGACCCCTCTGGGAGGAGGTCTCCAGGTAAATTAACAGAATTTACAATTTTCTTTCCACACCAAAATGGTTCCATAATTCATCAAGTGGTGTAGATCACTCCCACTCCCCTTCTTCTCTTTCTTTCTTTCTTTTTGCCCTCTCTAGAAATGAAGAGATCTAACGGTTTCTCGGGATCATTTTTGGAGTTGTGAACTGGGTTTCGTACAATGCACGGCCGCTTTGGTGTGATTAGCTTCTTTGCTTTGGACTCTCCACACTATCATGATCAGATGATGGGATCTCCTTATTCACGAGAGCGAGATGATGAGCATCTGAATCCAATTTATTGTATAAAATTGAGCTCTGGATCCAATGAAAGCAGGTTCAGATCCACTGCATCAATGGCGACCAATCTGCCCATCTTTTTCTATATTCGGCAGCTGTTTAAGACTCGAAGATAAACTTATTGACTGCTGCTCTGCTCACCCTCACCTTTTCCCAGTTCCTTTTTTTTCACGCAAGTACTAATTTATTACAATATAATAATAAATAGTATTGAATTATTACTACTATTATTAATTAGATAGATAGATGCTTTGAGTGTGTGCATGTAATGCAATGTATATCTGGTTGCAATCATCAGTAACTTTCATTTTCTTTCCTTTTCTGTGCACTCACTCCCCCTCTAGAGCAGAAAAGCTTTTCTACTGTTTCTAATGGTTACAAATTTTGGGTGAGCAGGAAGCTGGGGGAAATGGGCTACAGGAGGAGCGCAAAGAAGTGCAAGGAGAAGTTTGAAAACGTCCACAAGTACTACAAGCGCACCAAGGATGGCCGCGCCGGCCGCCAGGACGGCAAGAGCTACCGCTTCTTCAGCGAGCTGGAGGCCCTCCACAGCACCACCGTCGAAGCCAACACCGACTTTCCAGCTGCCGGACCTACCACCGCGACATTGATCACCTCCGCCGCTGCGCCGCTAAATACTGGGTTTTCTAATCAGCCCCAACCGGTTGCTGCTGCTGCTGATGCCAGGTTTCCGAACCCACAGCAGGTATCGGCCCCGACTCCCATCGCAACGGCTCCGCCTCCTCATGTGCCGCCGATGCCAATGCCGATGCTGGTCCGTCAGCTTCCTAGCGTCGGCGCTGCCGCGGCCGCTGCGGGGATAAGCTTCTCTTCCAACACCTCGTCGGACGCGTCGGAGTCGGATTCGGACGACGACGAGGCAACCGAGGAGGGTCCGAGCAGTGGGAAGAAGAGGAAGAGGGAGGGGAGCGGGGGAGGAGGGGGGAGGAAGATGATGGCGTTCCTCGAGGAGATGATGAGGCAGGTGATAGAGAGGCAGGAGGCGATGCAGCAGAGGTTCCTTGAGGCGATCGAGCGGCAGGAGCAGGACCGAGCGATGCGGGAGGAGGTGTGGCGGAGGCAGGAGATGGCGAGGCTCGCCAGTGAGCACGAAGCCGCGGCGGGGGAGCGGGCCATTGCTGTGGCGAGGAATGCTGCCGTGATATCCTTTCTCCAGAAGGTCACCGGCCAGACGGTGCTGATACCGCCGCAGACAACAACTGCTGCTGCAGCGACTCCGGCTCCGGCTCCGATTCCGGCTCCATCTACGGTTTCCATTATCCAGACTCCACTGCCGCAAGCTCAGCCTCAAGCTGAGCAACAACAGCAACTGACGCTGCCACCATCACAGCGACATCAGCAACCGCCGCCACCATCCCCACCACATCAACAAAACACGGAGGAGACGCCCTATCACCAATACCATCAACCGCAGCAGCAGACACCGCCGCCGCCGCCGCCAATGCGTCCGACTTCATCTGAATTGGTTCCCATCTCGTCGCCACGAGATGGGGGAGCTACAGTGAGTGTGAGCCTAGATCCGGCGTCGTCACGATGGCCCAAGCCGGAGGTTCACGCCCTGATAAAGCTTAGGAGCGAGCTCGACTCGAGGTACCAGGAGTCGGGGCCCAAGGGGCCGCTGTGGGAGGAGATCTCCGCAGGGATGCAGAGGCTCGGGTACAACCGCAGCGCGAAGCGGTGCAAGGAGAAGTGGGAGAACATCAACAAGTACTTCAAGAAGGTGAAGGAGAGAAACAAGGAACGGCCGGAGGACGCGAAGACCTGTCCTTACTTCCACCAGCTCGATGCTCTCTACCGCAGCAAAGTCCTCGGAGGAGGAGGAGGAGGCACTGGGGTGCCCGCATTGACTCTACAGGGATCGCAGGAGCACGACTCGGCCAATCATAATCCGAATCCGCACACTATCTCAGTCATGCCACCACTATCACAGCAGCAGCAGTTGAATCAAGAAGAACTCCATATAAAGAAAGGCATCGGAGGAATCACCGATGCCGGAGCCGGAGCCGGAGGACCGAGCAATGGAGGAATGCCCACTGCATTCTACAGCGACTACAGTAGCAATGGCGTTGACAGTGGAAACAACAGTGCTAGTGGCATACCGAAGAAGGTTATTAATTTTAGCTAACACCGTCAATATCTGATTCTCATATTGATTGGATTCAATTTTGCATTGAAGCCAGAAGACATTGTGAAGGAGCTGATGGGCCAGCCGAACGACGACTACGGGATGGCTGACGAGGCGGACAGCGACAACATGGAAGATCAGGACGAAGACGACGACGGCGATGACGAATACGAGGACGAGGACGAGGGCAAGTCGCAGTACACGATCCAGTTCCAGAGGCCGAATGTGGGCACGGGTAACGGGAGCGGATCATCGGCCGCCTCGGCTCCGAGCAGCAGAGGCAAGGCGGCTGCGGCAGGTTCTTTCCTGGCCATGGTCAGATAGAAGAGCTGCATATATGACATATCCATAGTTCCAATTCCTCTCACTCATTCCATATCTATCAGTCTACCTATATTAGGGTGTCACAAAGGGGGTTATAGTTGTCCATTTGCTATTTCATTTATTTGTTTTGGAATAAGGCTAGTCTCTACCCAACTGAAGATTATCCATGGAGCACTCAAGGGGACAAGAATAAGCTCATCCGCTAGCATTACAATAATAGAACTTTTAATCTTTAAATTTGTTACTTAATAAGGTTAAATGTTTCTTGTTGTTGGTTTGTACACTGTTACAAGACAATGTACTTCTTCACATTGGTTCTTACTATAGTCACCATTGTTGTATTATGTCCAGCTTCAATTTTAAGACTTGTACTTACAGAGATTGCATGTAAATGTCTACTGCTTCTTCGTCTGTTAATCTCTATCTGGTGAAAAGAAAAAGAAAATGTTGGTTGTTTATTACTACTATTTATTCAACAATTTTCACGTTTATAAATAAAGTTTAACATGCTATTTTTTGTTCCTCCTAATTTCTTCTGGTCACATCTAGATTATTTAGTGTTAGAATCTAATATAATATTACTTTTTTGTGTTTAGGTCTCCATATTATTCATAATAGGATTTGGATTTCTTTCTAACGGTTGATTTTGGACTGACAGTCCAAAATAGAGACCAAAACGAAAATTTTGAATATTATTCGAGATCCTAAAACTAAACGAAAATATGTGAGAGTTGTGTGACTTGGGCTATTTAGCTTTGTATATTGGGAGTTATGACTTAAGTTATTTAGTTTTGTCATGCCCAATCGAGAATGAGATTTCTGGCACAGTTGTTTGTTTCTATCATGATCTCAACAGCCACACAACCCTCCTAACGACTGTCACGTCCTACTCTCAAATATGTAGGACTATGATGCATGGCAATGGTCAGCTACGTATCGAATGGACGTCAGCCCAACTCAAATACATATACGTTGTCCAAGATTGGTATAACAATCTGGATATCATAGCATCTCTAAGACTCAATCAACATAACAAAAGCATAAAGAATGGACAATATGAATACTAGTCTGCAGTCCAATAATTAAACGTACTTGTCTGAATAGACTCGAAAGAAAATTATGAGTCTGAAAATACTAGACTATCAAGCATATACAAATAACATATATATACTACCAAAGAACAAATACCTGTAAAGAAAGGATAAAAATCAACAATCCATCAGAATAACTCCGCAAAACAAATTAGCTCAACCAACCTAGAATGAAACCAAGTCCTCAGAAGAAGAAAAAAACATAACAAGGTACAAATGACTTGCAATATAAACATATATATATATATATATATATATATATATATATATATATATATATATATATATATATATATATATATATATATATATATATGCAAAGGGTGACTAACCACCTAAGAGCATAATTTGCAGGACAACTTTCGCACGCGTGGACAGGTGTAGGCTGAAATAGAAAATCCACATAGCTCGAGGCTAGTGGCATACATATATTGTCAACCAATAATCTGTAAACTTGCATAATGTTCGGCGAACGTTAAAGGCCATATGTAATTATGGATCATCACTCTCATAATTCTGTCTAAAAATATGGTTCGATTTGAGTAGCCTATGCGTCTAGCGAAAGTCCTCCCTCAATTTCCAATAGACTGATCAATGTGTACAACATGTCCAGTTTGTAACTGCTTGAGTCTTTAAAACACTAATCATAGCATTTATGTTATATTCGTTACACGTTCCATATGTATCGATGGTCAGTCAGATACAATGATCCGTGTCCTATCATCTATATCATCTACTGTATCTTGTGTGTCAAGGTCATAAATATATGAGAATATCCAACAAAAATATGGTAGTCTAGTAACAACTAAGTCAATATACATAAAATAAACAAGAAACAAGTAAATCGACGAACATCGTCGATCGCATCCAAGTCAAGCTTAGACGCACAGGACATATCTCACAAAATATGTGTTGGTGCTTTCTTTACATGGAGAGAGCTTGCTCTCAATATGCCTTGTAAAAGTTTAGTCCCACATCGGAAATGCACCATGAGTTATCTCAACATATATACTTGGTTGTGTTGTTGAGAGATGCACATGGGGTGGTGACCCTAAGGAGGGAACCATGTGGGTGATTTTACTAAGAGGTAAGAATAAGGCTCCAAGGATTAAGCATTAATGCTTTTGTCATTCTCTTGGATTAATTTCATTTGGAGCTAAGCCCCAAAGGGGCTTAGCGACTCGGACTCGACTCGGGCTCGGGCTCGGACTCGGACTCGGACTCGGACTCGGGCTCATGGACTCGCACCAGGCTGACTGTGCAGACTACAAGCCAGTTATAGAAAGACTGATTCAATGCGATTAATTCAGATCCACTTTTTGTGGGATTTAATTCAATCTTTCCATAAGATTTGAATTAATTTCATTGCTATCTTTGTGGGATTTGAATTAATTTCGTTGCCATCTTTGTGGGATTTGATTCAATCTTTCCATAATATTTGAATTAATTGCATTGCCATCTTTGTGGGACTTAATTCAATCTTTCCATAAGATTTGAATTAATTTCATTGCTATCTTTGTGAGATTTAATTCAATCTTTCCATAACTGAAAAGGCGGATAGGATTTTCACCCTCTCTTTATATATACTCTCTTCTGGCCTCCTTTGTGAGGTACTACGAATTTTATAAGTCAGAAAAGAGAGAGAAAGAGAGGGAGTTGTTGCCGCCATTGTAAGTCCATCCGAGGAGTCAGAACAGAGGTGACTTCGAGCGTTTCACAAGTTCTTCAATTTGCTGGTTCCTGGAAGCAATTCGTGTGGGGCGAATCTTGCTTTGAGCAACGGTGTTTTGACACCCCAGCAACTTTTTTTCATCTCTTCTTTCTTTAGATTATTGTAACTCGTTCTGTCCCAATTGCAACACGTTTGCAAGGAAGAACGAGAGATCTTCTCTTCTCTATTTTTCTCCTTCATATTGTAATCTGGCTATTTGGTTTTTTGTATCATCGTAGATCTTGAGTTTGATCACTGCAAAGTTTTTTGTGTGACATCTCAGATCTCGATTGCATCAGTTTTCCATCTTTGGTCAAACCCTGGAAATAACAATCTCAAAGCAAGATCCTTGTAGATGGAAAACATTAATGCTTCGCTCGTCCAATCGGACTACTGCAAGTTGGAAAAGTCCGATGGAGAGCATTATCAAGTCTGGAAGAGGAAGGTTTATCTAACTCTTCAACTCAAAGACGTTGATCATGTACTGTTGGAGGAAGAACCTTCTGTTCCAGACACTGGGTCTACTGCCGCAATCAATGCGGCTACCAAACTCCAAGCCTAAACAATCAGAGAAAGGTGAGCCTAGTAAGGTTTCATTGGTGTCTAACGTTGTTGCTATAATCACACAGGTCACAACTGTGGGGGTTGACTCTGACTAGTGGATAGACACTGGTGCGACTTGCCATGTCTGTTCTGGCAAGGAATGGTTCGTCACGTACCAGCCGATATCTGAGAAGGTTGTCATAGCGAACCAGGCCCAAGCTGAAGTTCTGGGGATAGGGACTGTGGAGCTGAAACTCACTTCTGGGAACACTCTGACGCTTCAAGGTGTGAAGCATGTTCCGGTGATTGCCAAGAACCTGATCTCTGGGAGCCTGCTCTGCAACGCAGGCTTAAGGATGGACATCAATGCTGGTCAGATGGTGATGTCCAAGAAGGGAACATACTTCGGAAAGGCTTATCAAACCGAAGGAATGTTTAAAATTTAGCTTGTCAACCAGTTTGATGACATTAATGCAGTTGTATTTTTTGATTATTCTCTTAAGTTGTGGCATAATAGACTAGCACATGTTCATTGTAAAAGAATTAACAAAATGTCTAGTCTAGGACTTATCTCCAAATGTGGGGTAAGGTGGAGAAGTGTGAAGTATGTGCTCAGACGAAGATCACAAGGAAACCCTTTCATCGGGTCAATCGAAGCATAGATCTTCTGGAGTTAGTACACTCCGATTTCTGTAACTTCAAACATTTCTCTACGAAGGCCGGGATGAAGTATTTCATAACCTTCATCGACGACTTCTTAAAATACGCGTTCGTCTACTTGCTCAAGACTAAAGACGAAGCTTTCAAGAAGTTCAGAGAGTTCAGGGCCGAAGCTGAACGGCAGACTGGACAACAACTCAAGATGTTGAGAAGTGATCGATGTGGGGAGTACAGTTCTCATGACTTCGCATCGTTCTGCAAAGAACATGGAATCATATGCGAGACTACTGCTCCATATTCTTCTCAATCCAACAGAGTAGCAGAGAGAAAGAATCGAACATTAACAGAAATGATGAATTCAATGTTGCTTACTGCAGGTCTTCCAAAATGCTACTGGAAAGAAGCTGCATTAACGGCCACTTTTTTCTGAATAGAGTGCCATATGCAACTTCGGATGTAACTCCTCATGAACTCTGGTTCAAAGTCAGACCAAACTTGAATGTCATTCGAGTGTGGGGGTGTCTGGCGTATGTGAAGCTTCCAGATCTGAAGATTCAGAAGCTGGGGACAAGGACTACGAAGGCGATCTTCTTGGGGTATGCCGAGAAGAGTGATGCTCGGAGATTTCTTGATATTGAGTCAAATCATATCATCGAATCTTGCGATGCTAAATACTTTGAAGACAAGTTTATAAAAGACAAAAATATTGTTCTTTCGGACATTTCGAAAAATAATGTAGGTGCAAATGAGACTGAAATCTCATATGGGCCAGTAGTCCAAGAAGAAGCTGTTGTTGATGAAACAACTCTTGTACCAGAACTCGCAGAACCGTCAGCAAAGCGAGCGAGAAGACCTAAAGACTTCGGAGATGACTTTGTCACCTATCATGTGGAAGTAGATCCGCTTACCTATGATGAGGCGATGAAGACCAGAGATGCTATCTTCTAGAAGGAGGCAGTGAATGACGAGTTTGACTCTATCACCTCCAATAACACATGGGTGTTGGTAGATCTACCTGAAGGAGAAAAGCCCATCGGATGTAAATGGATCTTCAAGAAGAAGATGAAGGCAGATGGAACTATTAACAAGTTCAAGGCCAGGCTGGTAGCCAAGAGATTTTCTCAGAAACAGGGGATAGACTACTTTGACACGTATGCTCCAGTAGCTCGGATGACCACCATCAGGATGTTAATCGCTCTAGCAGCCATACATAAGTTGGTGATACATCAGATGGATGTAAAGACAGCATTCCTGAATGGGGAGCTGACCGAAGAGGTTTATATGCAACATCCAGATGGATTTGTCGTCAAAGGTCTTGAAGACAAAGTCTGCAAGTTGGTAAAATTATTGTATGGTTTGAAGCAAGCTCCCAAGATGTGGCATGAGAAGTTTGACAAAGTTATTAGGTCAAACGGCTACAGAGTCAGCGAGACGGACAAATGTGTTTACACAAAGTTTGCTGATGGAAGAGGAGTCATCGTTTGTCTGTACGTGGATGACATGCTAATCCTAGGGACGGATATAGGCTATGTCACGGAGACAAAAAAGTTTCTCTCAACCAAGTTCAGTATGAAGGACTTGGGGGATGCAGATGTCATCTTGGGCATAAAGATCATCCGGACAGACACTGGAGTAGCGCTGTCACAATCTCACTACATTGAGAAGATGCTCACACGCTATGGGTATAAGGATCTTCCAGGGATCGATACGCCATACAGGTGTGATTAGAAGCTGAAGCCAAACTCGAGGAAAAGCGTCAGGCAGCTGGAATATTCTAGCATTATCGGAAGTTTAATGTACGCAACCATTGCCACAAGGCCTGACATAGCTTTCGCCATGGGAATGCTGAGTCGGTTCACAAGCAACCCATGAGTTGAGTACTAGAAAGCTGTGAGTGTCACGACCCGCACCCACTGTGAGGGTACGAAAACGTAACAACGCCCAGCCTACACCGCAGTGTCGGCGGTAGATCGCTGTCCTAGATCAACAATCATCTAGCAATATATCTCTAAACAGTTTATACTCCCCGAATGGGGGTGACATAGCAGTAAAACTCAAACACAACTAAGGAAGAGATAGCACGATATAAAATAGAACTCAAGGAAATAAATAGATGAAAAGTAGTCTAAGATAATCCCAGCAATATCCAGAAGTACATGGTCTCAGATACAGAATGAAAGAATATATACAACTCTGAACTCCAAATAAAGTCTAGCTAAACATGTCCCATGACTACATAAAAGATAGATAAGCCTAACTAATCTAGTCTAGGCAATCGGGGTGATATCCTCAGCTAGAGCTGGGTCCTCCTGAGGGTCCAGCTCGCAGGTGTCATCTAAGGCTGCCCCGTAGTAAGTATCCAGACCAGCCTCCTTCTCGTCCTCTGTAATATTTTCAACAGGTCCAGTCAGGACAGGAGCGAGTACAGTACATCTCATGCAGTTCATATCATGTCAGGAAATATAAAGCAAGCAATAGAGTAAGATACATGAAATATTGTAAGAAGATGTACATGAAAACAGGAGAGATATTTGATAACTGGAAATATATACATGATAAGTAAGAACTGTAAGTGACTAGTGATTTAGAGTATGAGATGGCATGTAATTGGCTTAGGTTGTACATGATAAAACATGGAAGTAACAGAGTGAACATGATGGGTAAATCACATGACCATTTATACTCACCCCTACCCACAATCAATATACAAGGATCCGTTCAAGTTACGTTACGGACATGATGTTTTGGTTATACAAGAAACACATGAGGAAACATGAGCGTTCATGAAAGAACATGAGAGTACATGAACGTACATGAAAGAACATGAGTGTACATGAATAACACAGAAGCAAGGAATACATGATGTACATGAAACACATGTCATAAAGTATCCGATGCGCCCGCTAAGGGAGGTAACATCCCAAGAAGAGATCCGTATAGTACCAATCCGTGATGATAACGTGACAGCTGAAGAACAGTTTTGCAACTCTAGAGGGGGGTGAATAGAGTTTATATAGAAAAATAGCCAATTAAAATTAACTCTTTCACCAATAATAAATAATCAGATAAAGTGCAGAAAATAAATAGAGAGCAAAAGAGCATACGCAAACACAGCAATTTTAACCTGGTTTCCCTCGTGGAGGACTAGTCCAGGCCTGAGAACTCTAGCTCAGGATTAAATCCACTATTTGTGAAATAGTAGTTTACAACCCGTGCCTTTACTTCAGAAGAGCACGTCAACTTCTAACAGAGGATCGCAGTGGCGATTTGCTTGGAATTGTCCAAGCGACTTCTTCGACTCTTGCACAAGAATCCTAACTGAGAGATGCTGAGCACTCGAGACTTAGGAGGCTTGTGGCTAGTAGATGGGAAGGATATGGCTTATTTGAGCTTATAAGAGAGAAGAGAAGAGAAGATTGGATGGATTGGAATGAGAGAATTCATGCCCTATTTATAGTGTTTTTATAGGCAGAATTCGGCCAGAATTCGGGTAGGAAAATTCAAATATTTGGCCGTTGGACAACTACCAACCAGCTAACCCTAAAATTAGGGTTCCTGATTTCTAGGGGACAGAGTTCGGCCCGAACTCTGTGTGGAGGCAGAGTTCGGCCCGAACTCTGTCTCCAGAGCACAGAGTGGTTCAAAGGGGACCATTTAGGAATTTCTGGTTTGGTGGAGCTTTGGGATTTTTGGGTAGGCTATAGTCTAAGTTTCAAGAGCTCAGCATGACTCAGATTACATTAGTCTAGACTCAAAGAAAGTGTAAAATACAGACTCGAATCAACTGAGACACGGAAGCTGAGCTGTCTTCTGTCTTGAGCTTAATGCAGACGTCGTGTGTTGTATTGAATTATTACAGATATTATTTAGTCAATATTATCAGTATTTGGTTGACTGTGACTTTGTGTCAACAATCTCCCCCATATTGATAATTGACAAAATAATATATGTATATTCAACATTCATACCTGGACACAGTTGATCATAGCAACATAGCTCCCCCATAATCGATGCCGAGCTAGAAATAAGAGCTCCCCCGTGATCAGTGAACGGCGCTGAGCTAGAAGAGATAGCTCTCCCGTAAAGAATGCATTGAACCTGTATAATATCTCCAAAAAGCACAAACAAGCACAGATATACGAAAGCGACAGATATGATACTAAATATATCTAGCCAGAATATACATAGTTCTCCCCCTTTTGGCAGTTAGCAATATAGACTGCATATGAATGAAAGATCATATAAACTGCAGTATAGACAATTAAGAGTGATGCAACCACACCAAGCAGAGAAGAAACAGTGTATGACTAAACAAAATGAGTCACTAGCATAAAGTAAAACTATGATAATGAGCATAAAATGTCATCCACAAAACCAAGTGTCAAACACACAACTAGAGTTTGAGTACATAAAACCAAGTACATAAATCCATAATAAACTAAATAACTGAAATAAAAAAGCATCAACTAAGATCATCATCAGTAGCAGCAGCAGATCTAGCCAATCTCCATCACGGAGCATGAGAAGGTCCTGGAGGGTCTGAAGGACCAGGAAAGGAGCGACGGGGGTCCAGAAATGTAGCATCCGGATCCATGTAACGCATGACCCATGGATCATCAATGCGATGGCCCGCGCGCTCAGGATCCCGCTCCATGGGAATGTGCAGATGATGAGAAATGGAGTACCGTATATCATGCAGGGAGTTGCCGAGGGCACTCATCTGTAGAGTAGTACGATAATCCAGCTGGGTCCAGCGCTCGTCCTCAAGGTCAAAACGATCCCGGAGCATAGTCTGAATAGACTCAAGAGTGGCAGGTGGAAGTGGTGCATCCTGACCGAGTGGAGGGGCGTCAGGCTCCTCATCATCAGAATGCTCAGAAGCCTCAGGAGAGGTGACGACTGCCTGAAGAAAAGCAGGAGCAAGCAGGAAAGGACAGGTGTCAAGTGGTATACGGAACGCACGAAAGACCATAGGAAGATATAATGCAAAAACCAAGGCTCGTGGTTTCTTCCTACAGTTAATCATCCAGTCCATCATGGTACGTGAAAGATTGAACGAGATACCGAAGTGAAGATGATACATAGCTGAGATTTCAAAATATGTAACTTCATCGGGTGAGCCAGCTTTTGGCAGAATAGTATTGAAAATAATTCGATGAAGATCAGAAAAATATGGATTTAAAAATTTAGCCATAAGCTTGCGAGGACGTGTGTACGGGGTGCACAGATCGTCTTTGAAGCTCTCAAGGGAAATTCCGTCTAGAAAGCGGAACGACCGGGCTTCAACAAGCTTTTCCCAAGATGTGGGTTCTTGTAGATCAAGATATTCGGCTAAGTCAAAGCCATCAAAAGATATATCAATACCTGCAACCCTTGAATAGATGTGAGTATCATCATAGGTCAAGTTGCAGTAGAACATTTGGATGGCATGGCGATAGATGGCAGAAGTTGCAGTGACTAACTCATCGAGACAAAGGTCGTGGAACAAAGAGTCAAATAGAGAGAAAATAGAAAAATTAATTGGATGCCCCGCGAATATCGGACGAGTCCGAAAATCATTAAACCACTCGTTGGATGCTTTAAGTGATATAAATAATCGGTCGTCATAAGTCTTAGGATTGCGGGGACGAGATGGATTGAACAACGGATGAGATGGTTGTAGTTGTTCAAATGGTTGCTCAACGAGAGAAGGAGAATCGGACGAGGAAACACTCTCGATCCGAATTCTCTTTCCACGGTTGAACAAACGAGGAGCCATTTCACAAAAAGAAGTAGAGAAGAAGAAGGAGTTATACCTGAACTCAACAACAAACAGTGGAAGAGAATGATGAGAAACCCCTTTTCCTTGATTTTGAGGAGCAATGGAGCACTTCGAGATCAAAAACTAGGGTTAGGGTTTGTAGGAAGAAGGTTGGAGAGGTGGAGAAGAAGGAAATAGTGAAGGAGAGAGAAGAAAACCCAAAATATAAGAGGGGGTTTTCTTTGGTCGGATAGAATTCTGACCGTATGATCTAAAATGATCCAACGGCTGAAGCTGTCCCCGACTCTGGAACAATGGGACCGACCTCGGCCCGAACTCTGGTAGGGGCAGAGTTCGGCCCGAGTTCTGGGTTCATGTCCCAGAACATAAGTCAGGCCAAAAATTAGAGAAAAAGGTTAAGTGGTGAAAAAGAGTTAGAAATGAGGATAAAAGCTTGATGAAATCAATCAGATAGATAGAGAGGTAGACTCATATCAGAATGAACTTAGAAATTAGTAAATAGGCAGTAATAAATCAAAACAAACCATATAATAAACAAGGAAATATAATATAATTCAATAGTTTGAATTTGCTATGGGTTAGCTGCAGGGGCCGGATCCCAGCTAGCGGTAGTCCTGAGGACTAGTGCACCGTGTCGCTTAGGCTTTTACGCCTTGTTGTCAGAAGGACCCTTTCGGCTTGTACCCATACCAAATTCATTGTAAAAGAATCATACAATACTCGATATTTACGCAGGTGAATTTTAATTTATGACCGCTTCATCTAAAATTCCAAGTTCACGACAAAGGAAATTGAAGCGCTCTTCGGATAAAGGCTTAGTAAAGAAGTCTGCTAGCTGATGATCAGTGTCAATAAATTCTAAGTTAATCGTGCCGTTTTGCTGATGATCACGCAAAAAGTGGTGTCTAATCTCAATGTGTTTAGTGCGTGAGTGGCAGACAGGGTTCTTAGTCAAATTAATGGCACTAGTGTTGTCACAGAATATAGGAATATGCATGAAAGATAACTTATAGTCTTCAAGGGTTTGCTTCATCCACAGAATTTGTGCACAACAACGCCCAGCTGCTATGTATTCAGCTTCTGTTGTGGATAGTACGACAGAGTTCTGCTTCTTGCTAAACCAGGAGACTAAAGCCTTTCCTAATAAATGACACGTGCCGCTCGTACTTTTACGGTCGACCTTGCATCCAGCGAAGTCAGCATCAGAGTAACAATAAGGTCAAATGATGTGGACTTGGGATACCATACCGTACCCTTAAGGTATCGAAAGATACGCTTAACCGCGGTCATGTGTGATTCCTTAGGATTAGCTTGATATCTAGCACATAGGCAAACACTGAACATGATATCGGGATGACTAGCAGTTAAATAAAGTAATCTGCCTATCATACCTCGATACTTACGTTGATCAACAGGTTTGCCGCTCTCATCTGGTTCGAGTTTGGTTGAAGTAGCCATTGGAGTGCTGATTGGTTTGACGTTGTCAAGATCGAACTTCTTCAGCATGTCCTTGGTATACTTCGATTGACAGATAAAAGTTCCATTAGCCATTTGTTTCACTTGCAGACCAAGAAAGTAGTTGAGCTCTTCCATCATGCTCATCTCAAATTCTGTCTGCATACACTTGGCAAATTCTTGACAGAGGGTTTCATCAGTAGAGCCAAAAATGATATCATCAACATAGATTTGAATCAACAGAATAGTGTCTTTAAAAGATTTTATAAACAGTGTAGTGTCAATTTTCCCTTTTGAAAAACCTTTCTCAAGTAAGAAGCTACTTAGCCTTTCATACCAAGCTCTGGGGGCTTGTTTGAGGCCATAAAGCGCTTTCTTTAGCTTGAACACGTGGTCGGAAAATTTGTGATTTTCAAAGTCAGGAGGTTGTTTCACATAAACTTCCTCCTTAATAAAACCATTCAAGAAAGCACTTTTCACATCCATTTGAAATAATTTAAAGTTTTGAAAATTAGCAAAAGCACAAAGCATCCGAATGGATTCTAGTCTAGCAACAGGAGCATACGTCTCATCGTAGTCGATACCTTCCTCTTGGTTGTATCCTTGAGCTACTAGACGAGCTTTGTTACGTGTGATTGAACCATCTTTATTTACTTTGTTTCTAAAAACCCATTTAGTACCAATTATCGAGTGATTAACCGGTTTAGGAACGAGTTCCCATACTTGGCTTCTCTCGAATTGGTTGAGTTCTTCTTGCATAGCAGAAATCCAAAATTCATCATTAAAGGCTTCAAAAATGTTTTTAGGCTCTACTTGTGAAATGAAGGCAGTGCTAGCAACGGAGTCTTTTAGTGATGATCTAGTAGTTACTCCACGTGAAACTTCTCCTATTACTAAATTTTCTGGATGAGAAGGTTTGAAAGAGAATTTTTTAGGCAAACCCTCCAGAGAATCAGTTTCGGTTGAATTATTCATTGGAGTAGAAGTTGATGGCTCAACGTCATCATCAAGAGTACTTACTGCACTGTTATCTTCATCAAAAGTCACATTTGTTGACTCTTCCACAATAAGTGAGCGTTTATTAAAAACTCTATATCCCTTACTCTTGGCGGCATAACCAAGAAAGATACCATCGTCAGCTTTGGCATCAAATTTGCCTAAGTTGTCTTTGGTGTTAAGGATAAAACATCTACAACCAAAAACTTTAAAATAAGAAACATTGGGGGTTCTCCCAAACCAAAGCTCATAGGGTGTTTTCTTCGTAATGGGACGAATCAGCACCCTATTTAAAATGTGGCATGCTGTACTGACAGCTTCTGCCCAAAAGTATTTCGGAAGTGAAAATTTATTCAACATGACTCTGGCCATATCGCCGAGAGTTCTATTCTTCCGCTCCACAATATCATTTTGTTGAGAAGTTCTAGGACAAGAAAATTCATGATCAAAACCATTTGCATTACAAAAATTTTCAAAATCATAATTTACGAATTCGCCTCCATGATCACTTCGGATTCGAGTAATCATGTAGCCTTTTTCGTTTTAAACTTTCTTTACAAAAACTTTGAAAACAGAAATAGCATTGCTCTTATTAGCGAGAAAGAAAACCCAAGTAAATCTCGAAAAATCATCAACAATAACAAATGCATAAAATTTGCCACCAAGGCTAGCTATTCTACTAGGACCAAATAAATCCATATGAAGTAGTTGCAAGGGTCTAGTAGTACTTACAGAGTTGATGGAATGAAATGAGGATTTAGTTGCCTTGTTTAGTTTACATTCGGCACATATCGTGTCCTTTTTGAATGTGATGTCAGGCAATCCTCTCACTAGCTTCTTGGTAGACAGCCTGGATATAGCATCCATATTGGCATGACCAAGACGCTGGTGCCAAAGTAGTCGTTCGTCTTTGTGGGCATATAGAAATCTACCTGCATTGTTAGTATTTATAGAAAGATAGAAAATATATATGTTGTCCTCTCTTTTCCCTTCAAAAGCAATGTCTTCTGTTGACCTATCATAGATGTAGCAACTGTTTTGTCCAAAGTTAATATCATATCCATGATCAGCAAGATGACTAATGTTGAGCAGGTTATGCTTTAACTCGGTCACTAGGCAGACATCCTTTATTACAGGAGAAGAAGGATGACCAATGATACCATTACCTATTATGTGCCCTTTGAGATTGTTACCGAAGGATACATATCCTTCTCTCTTCATCGATAGTGATGCAAAAAGATTTGCGTCTCCCGTCATATGTCGCGAGCATCCACTATCGAGAATCCACTTACTTTCAGTTGAAGAGAAAAGGTCCACCTACATCAAGAGTAGATGTGACCTTTGGTACCCGAGTTCTTGAGGGTCCTGAAAAGTTAGTCTTTAGAAACCAAGCATATATCTTTTTATCTATAAGTCTTCTAACTTTGCACTGTGGTGAGATGTGTCCATGTGATCCACAGTAAGTACAGATAGCATTCTTATTTATACTAGGAGCATGAGAATAATATCTATAAGCAACAGGATGAGGATGAACATGATGTGAAGAGTTAGCATGGTGATGATGATTATGCATAGAATGAGTGGCATGGTGATGGTGTATATGAGGCATATCATGATGGTATTGTCTATGATGTGTGACATGCTGATATTGTCTATATGGCATATGATGATCTTGTCTATATGGCATTGCATGATGATCTTGTTTATATGGCATGGCATGATGATTCCTATGTGTGGAGTGATGTTGATTGTGTCTTTGTGCATGATGATTGTATACTGAGTGAGAATTATTCTTACGTGCACGTGGTTTGTGAAAGTTTGTGTATATAAATGCATGGTTATGTGCTGCATGAGAATGACGTGGTTGACTAGCATGAGTGGTGTTGTGCCCATGTGATTGGGTTTGAACAACCTGTTTACCCAATTTGGTTTCTAATCTTTTAGAAACAGCTTGCAGTTCATCAACCTTAATATTTAAGCCATATATCGTAGTCATGGAAATCTTGTGTCTACTCTTTTCTTCAGCAAGCAACGTGTTGAGTGTAGTGATTTCTTGAGTTTGTTGCTCAATACGTGCTTCAGCATCATGTAAGCCTAATTTAAGCTTGGATACTTCATCAGTGTCATTAGTGGGTGTCGTGTTTCTAACATTATCAAGAAGTAAAGAAATTCTTTGTATCTCATCTTCAAGACTTTTGATTTTGTCCTTGGCATGTTTGTATTTACCGATGACCTTTTTGTGATCATCGAGTAAATCAGTGAAAGCATCGCCAAGTTCATCAAAAGAGAAGTCATCTAGAGTTTCGTTAGATACCTTGTTGGAAGTTGCCATTAGGCACACATTTGCTGTATCTTGAGGAGAGTCCTTTTCTTCCTCGGAGTCACTCGCTTCACTTTCATGCCAAATGCCTGTGTTGGCATATTTCTTTGATGAGTTCTTTTTGTATGGCTTCTCATAGCGGTTGCTCTTCTTCAGGAATGGGCAGTCTTTTCGGACATGTCCAGTCTTCTTGCAACCGTAACAAGTTGGCTCTTCTTCATCGTCTTCTTGTGATTCCTTCTTCCTTCGATTGAAGCGAAGGAATTTCCTGAAGTTGCGAACCATAAGAGCTTGGTCTTCATCATCCGAGTTATCTTCTTCGGTCTCATCGTGATTAGCCCTTCGCTGATGAGCTTTGAGTGCGATCTCCCTGGTCTTCGGAGCAGGCTCTTCGAAGTCCTTGAGGTCAAGCTCGTGAGTCATGAGCTTACCCATCAAGGTCTCCGTTGACATTGTTGTGAGATCGTTTCCTTCTATGATGGCAGTCACCTTAGGGTTCCAAATCTTTGGTAACCCTCTGAGCAACTTACGAATCTTCTCGTGGTTTGAGTACTGCTTTCCAAGCGAGGATAGAGGATTGATGATGTCGAGGAATCTTGTGATCATTTGAGTGATCGTCTCATTTGGCTTCATCTTGAAGGCTTCGTATTCTTGAGTGAGACGGCTTATTTTGGATTCCTTGACTTGTGTGGTTCCTTCATGCGTCACTTCTAGAAGTCTCCATACTTCATGAGCAGTGGTGCATGTAGAGACCCTGTTGAACTCATTCCTGTCTATAGCACAGAATAAAGCATTAATAGCCCTAGCATCTAGACTTGCCTGTTTCTTCTTCTCGACAGAATATTTGTCGTGTGGTTTCTCAATGAGGTCACCATCGACAACTATCCTGGCGGGCTTTTTGTAACCGTCAGTGACGACAGTCCACAGGTCAAAGTCTAGAGACTTAAGATAGAAGCTCATCCTTGTTTTCCAATATGTGTAGTTAGTCCCATCAAATAGGGGAGGCCTATGAGTGGATTGACCTTCACCATGATTGGAAATCAAGGATTGTGTGGTTGCCATGGATCAGCTCTTAGGATGTTAGTCCTTGTAAAGAGAACAGAGCTCTGATACCAATTGAAGAACAGTTTGGCAACTCTAGAAGGGGGTGAATAGAGTTTATATAGAAAAATAGCCAATTAAAATTAACTCTTTCACCAATAATAAATAATCAGAGTAAAGTGTGGAAAATAAATAGAGAGCAAAAGAGCATACGCAAACACAGCGATTTTAACCTGGTTTCCCTCGTGGAGGACTAGTCCAGGCCTGAGAACTCTATCTCAGGATTAAATCCACTATTTGTGAAATAGTAGTTTACAACCCGTGCCTTTACTTCAGAAGAGCACGTCAACTTCTAACAGAGGATCGCAGTGGCGATTTGCTTGGAATTGTCCAAGCGACTTCTTCGACTCTTGCACAAGAATCCTAACTGAGAGATGCTGAGCACTCGAGACTTAGGAGGCTTGTGGCTAGTAGATGGGAAGGATATGGCTTATTTGAGCTTATAAGAGAGAAGAGAAGAGAAGATTGGATGGATTGGAATGAGAGAATTCATGCCCTATTTATAGTGTTTTTATAGGCAGAATTCGGCCAGAATTCGGATAGGAAAATTCAAATATTTGGCCGTTGGACAACTACCAACCAGCTAACCCTAAAATTAGGGTTCCTGATTTCTAGGGGACAGAGTTCGGCCCGAACTCTGTGTGGAGGCAGAGTTCGGCCCGAACTCTGTCTCCAGAGCACAGAGTGGTTCAAAGGGGACCATTTTGGAATTTCTTGTTTGGTGGAACTTTGGGATTTTTGGGTAGGCTATAGTCTAAGTTTCAAGAGCTCAGCATGACTCAGATTACATTAGTCTAGACTCAAAGAAAGTGTAAAATACAGACTCGAATCAACTGAGACACGGAAGCTGAGCTGTCTTCTGTCTTGAGCTTAATGCAGACGTCGTGTGTCGTATTGAATTATTACAGATATTATTTAGTCAATATTGTCAATATTTGGTTGACTGTGACTTTGTGTCAACAACAGCATCAAGTAAAAGTAATCTAGAGCGAGAATATAAGTCGTGACAAGTATGAAACGATCAGAGAATGTACTCGCCTGGTATCTGAGTGTCCGATATGAAAGTACTGTCCGAGGAATGGTGTCTGGCTCCTAATCAGAACAGCACAAGTCACAACAAGTCCAGAATAGTAAAATGAAGTCCTACCATGCATTCTACATGATTCTAGGTCAAACTAGGCCAAAGTCAACTCTGGTCAACCCTAGAAGTCAAACTAGGTCAACTATAGTCAAACTAGATCAAACAAGCCTACACTAGTCTAGCAAGTCTATTCTAGGCCTAACAAGGCTGAACAAACCCAAACTAGGCTCATTAGACAAACAGACTCACATACAGGCCATAGGCCAAATACCACATATATACCTTTACCACTATCACATGAATGTATATGTATATCTCATATACATATAGGCATATGCCCAGCACATGAGCTATCATATAACACATAGGCTAGTATATCCATATGCCCACATATTATATATATATAATCACACACCTACATATATTATAGGATACTAATACATATATATATACCATATACACCATTTCAAATCCCAGATTAGATACCCAATACAATACACAAACTTCTATATATATATATATATATATATATATATATATATATATATATATGTACATATTACATATATAGATATATCTACAATAGGAGTAGGTTATAGAGAAGGGAAAAACTCAAGTGTTCATGTGTATGTGTGTGTGTGATGAAGAGTGAGGGTGTGTGTAGAGTGATAACAATGTGTGTACATATGGTGAATGAGAGAGTGAGTAAAAACTGGAGAGAAATGTGTGTGTGTTAACAGTGTTATAGGGACATAGCTAATCAGTGAACAGTAATGGGGAGTGCACAAAACAGTGTGTGTGACGGCACTGGACTGAAACAGGAATGTAAATGTGGAAGGGAATCAACAGTTTAGCCTATCCTAAACTCAGATTTTCATTCCTAACATTCCCAGGTAATACAACATTGGGGATCAACCATGGTTCATGATAAAACACAAAATCAAATCACAACAGTTTATAATTCAGTTAACATATTGAAACACCAATCCCTTTGTTTAAAACTCAGCTTTTCAGTTGTCACGACCCGCACCCACTGTGAGGGTACGAGAGCGTAACAACGCCCAGCCTACGCCGCAGTGTCGGCGGTAGAACGATGTTCTAGGTCATGAACTATAACTAACATAATATGAATACTCTCCATAAGGAGGTCAACACAGAGGTACAACTCAATCACCATCTAGAGATAGAATATGGCACGATAAAATAGATAAGAGAATCCTCAACTGAGGTACAGCAGAAAGAAATAACAAAGTCTCAACATCTCTAAAATATACAACTCTGAAAATAAAGACAACAGCTAAACATAAAAAAAAGAACAGTCTAAGCTATCTATCTATGCCAGGGTATCATCCTCAGCAGCTGCCTGAACCTCTCCAGGGGTCCAGGTCGCGAGTGTCATCTAAGCAAGCTCCAAGTAAGGGTGCAGGTTCCTTATCATCCTCTGTAAAAATTTTAACAGGTCCAGTCAGGACGGGAGCGAGCACAAAACATCTCACACAGTTTATATCATGTTAGGAAATATAAAACATGCAATAGAGTAAGGTACATGAACGCTGAAAGAAGAAGTATATAAAAAATAGTAGAGATTTGATAACAGGAAATTATCTAAATATGATAAGTAAGAACTGTAAGCCTACTGTGATTTAGAGTACAATATGGTTATGTAAACGGTCTAGCAAAATGCAATGGTAACTCCATTGTACGTGGGTGTACAATAGACATATACAATAGTTATACAATCTTGTACAATAGGATTTGATTACATAACCAATTCTACTCCCCCTCTCCAATCAATACACATGGATCCACTCTAGTTACGTTATCTTGCACAATAGTGTACAATGTTATACAATGGATGTACAATATTATACAATAGATGTACAATGTTATACAATAGTTGTACAATGTTATACAATGGTGTACAATGGTCTATCCCTGGGACTCATGTGATACTGAGAGTACAATATGCACAAGGAGTATACAAGGATATAGGTATTCAATAAATACAATATGGAAGTGAAACGCACATCACAATATGTATCTAGTGAATACAAGGGGATAACATCCCAAAAGGAGATCCAAATAGTACCAATCCGTGATAACAATCGTGTCAGCATCAAGTACAGTAATCTAGAGCAAGAATGTAAATCCAGACAAGTATGAAACGGTCAGAGAATGTACTCGTCTCGTATCTGAATGTCTGAAGTAAATGTACTGTCCGAGATGAGATACCTGACTCCTAGTTAGAGCAACACAAGTCAAGATGTATACAGGAGATGATAATGTAATCTACAATGCATCTACATGTTGTCTAGGTCAAACTAGGCTAAAGTCGACACTTGGTCAACTCTAGTCAACCACACTAGTCAAACTAGGTCAAGTCCTAGCCCAAATAAGTCTAACAAGTCTCACTAGGCCTAACCAAGCCTAGTCTAGCAATCAAATACAAGCACAAGCCAAACCAAGCTAAGCTAATCACACATAACATATATATGGAGAGAATAGAAGTGAGTGAACATGTAGGAAAAGCCAAGTGCAATATGCATCAATGTGAACCAGTGTCATAGTGATAGTGTCAACATAGTGTCATAGCAATGTGTAGGGACATAGTGTAAGGGGTACATGAGGTAATATAGGATTTGTTAACATTGAGCATTGCATCACCTTACATACAACTTGCATTTTACCCTCATTCATTCATTTATTTATACATAGTATCCTACATTGTATATCATATATATCACTATATATATATATATATATATATATATATATATATATATATATATATATATATATCACTCACCTATAAGCTTTCCTATAGGTTTACACATATACTAACCTATAGGCACATAACTAACTTCTATAGGCTCACACACACATACATATATATACTCATATATATAAATACATATCTAAACTCATGTATATAAACACATATAGGATGCATATATAGGCTGATTTGAGGGGCTGTCCTATAGGCTAATATGGGCCTGAATCATGGACTGATTTGGGCTTGCCTAATGGCTGAATCTAAGGGCTAATATGGACTGAATTTAAGGCCTGGAAGGGACTAGTACAGGGGACTGAACAGGGCTGGTGATGGACAAGTTTTTAGGGGCTATTCAAGGCTGACTAAGGGGCTTGTCAAGGCTGGTTTGTGAGGCTTGTTTAGGGGGTGAATTGGACAGGTTGGGGACTGCCAATGAGACTGTTTCATGACAGGTAAGGGACAGGTTTTGCTGGTAGTAGGGACTGGTATGTGGGTTGGGTTTAGCCCCTAAAACACACTGCTAAGCAGTGTTGATACTGCTGCTAATGCAGCTGTTCTAAACTCAGGTAAATAGGCATACTGTTCAGGCATTTAGAGATTTAGTTCTAGAGTAATTTAACAGTTCAATACATTCAAACCCAGGAATTGAACTCTAAACAAGTTCAAATCAACCCAAAGCCCCCAAAACTCATTCTCAGGTTGACAGGTATTCAGTTTACAAACAGTGTGTATGTGTGGGCATTTGTGATATGTGTGTGTGGGAAATTCAACATGGGTTCACAGTCCATGTGTGCATATCACAGTTCTCAGACTTCAAATAATTTGCAAAAGTGTGTGTACCATTGCAAGCAGGAATTTTTCAGTGAAGAAGGAAAATCTCAGTTATTGCTTACATACATATTTACATATATTCAAATATACATTCATATATACATAGAGATTTAGAGAGAGGGTTAAGGGGTGAAAACATGTGTATGTATGTGTGGAATGTTAACAGGAATGAGAAGGAATTTGTGTGTGTGTGTGACATGTGGAGGCAATGTGAGAAAACAGGAAATTATCTCAGTTTTCACAGTTCAGTTTAGAGTTTTAGGAATGTTGGGCAATGAATTCAGTTTACAACATTATCCCCAAACATTCATAATACCTAGTTATCTCAGGCATCATACATGCATATTTATATTTAGTATATATCATGCCTATCATCATCCATATTGTGTATCAGGAAAAGGAATCAATGTAGCTATAACCAACCAACTTCAAAATCCATGATCCCACACAAAACATAACAAATCTGAATGTAAACTAGTATGCATGTCCACAATTTAATATGGCAGTTTAACACCACCTATAAGTTGAAAACAGGAAATCAAAATCGAGAATTGAGGAACAATGCTCAATGTGTCAATTTACAGTTCAAAACAACAGCTTCATGTGATTCAACTAATGATTAACACCCAATATGAGAACCCTAACATGAGACTAAACCAAGATACATGAAACTGAATTGAACGTTGCAAAAGAAAACATTTAGAATCAGAAAAACAAAATATTTGAAGTCCAGGAATCACTCAAGACTGAACATGGGTATCAGAACATATGAAAACCCCATTTCGATTCCAAATTCATTTAAAAAAAACACAAGGATCATGTAATCTATTCCTTAAACATGTAGGTGAATTAATTTACTGATTTTTATTAACATATAAACAGGAAAACAAAATAATTTTCAGAAAAAAACACATAAATGCCACAGTGTATCAGTGAAGTATCATAGCTCAGGAAATTCAAGTTTTCGAATTTGAAAACATACCAAAACGATAAATCAAGGTTTGGTAAATGATGACACACACGTGAGGGTACATGAGAGTGCATTCGTGTCCCAGAACTGGACACGAATCGTGTCCAAACCATCAAATGAACTGTGTCTGCAAACAGTGCAACCTGGGCCTCGTGCAGCCGTGTCGAGCATTCGTGCTCTCGATACAAGGCGACACGTGTCTCGTGCTTGTGCACAGGGGTGCGCCTAGGGTAGGGCTAAGTACCTAGGGTCCTGCACCGTGTCCACAAGGTGTCTACAGAAGATACGAACGCACGTTTGTGCGTGTCTGTGCTCGTGTACAACTGCCTGCGCGTGTCAGTACGGGCTCGAATGCTCTGCGTGTGGTCAACCATCTGCTCCCAAATTTTGGGAGCATGATGTCAGTCATTGCCCCTCACTCCAAATTCGTGTCCCGAAGTGTCCTGTATCGTGAGTTATAGACCCTGATAGGCAGGACACAGGCGTGGGGTTCGTGCACGTGTCCAAGGCTAAAAACTCGACACAAACCGACACAAAATACATAACACCCTTCACAAAAGTTCATACACACACCAAGATCTACATATCTATGTAATTAGAATTTCAAAATACGAAAATTAATTCCTATGTGGCATTTCTACAAACACCTAGGTATCCTATTGGATACGTATCCGATACGGACACGAAATGAATCCACCTTGACACGAAACCAAGTCCTACAGCTAGGGGACTCCTAGGGCTTTCCAAATATGCAAGAAAACTAGAATTTCATGGAGAGAATGAGAAGTTACCTATATGTTCAATTTGCATGAAAAAGCTTCAAAAAGGAGGTTTTTCTTCTTGATGGCCAAGTGCTCCAAATTGGTCCAAACCTGAGATTTCTCTCCATGGACATGAAATAGAGCTGGATTAGGAACTAATGCAAAAGACTAGAGGGAAAAAGGAATTAAAATAAAGAAACTAGGGCTTGAGGAAGATTCCTATACCTTTCCTTCTTCAAAATGTTGAAACTCAATAAAGAGGCAAGAACCCTAAATGAAGAGATTATTTATAAGGGAAAATAGCCCTAGGTGGCTGCCATGGGCTGATTAGGGTTAGGGTTGGTTCATGGTGTGGGCCTATGGGCTATTAAGCCTTAAGTCACAAGTCATGACTTGTGAAATCACAAGCCATTCCTTAAACAATTTAAATCCTATTTCCACCAAATTAATTCTATGGTTTAATTATCACTAACTTAAGTCAATCTAGGGTTCCATATCTTAATCACATAGTCATGACCTAGGTTAGCCACTAGGTTAGTCTCAAAAGTCAACATAAGTCAAAGTCAACTAAAACACCAAAATCAATTATACTAAAAATCTCTAAAAATCATATAAATTCTAATGATTCTAAATAATACATAATAATTCCAAATAATTCCCAAAATTACAAAAATGACTAAAATACCCCTCAATCTAGAAATGATAAACAAAACACTAGCAAGACACCAATTCATAAGTCATGATATAAAATAGTTTTTAAAATGATTAAAAATTAATAAAAATCATATAAAATTTTAAATACCATAATTAAATAAATTAAAATACAAAATTTCAAAATTACCCTCATTTGGAAAACTGGGTGTTACATCAGTCACAGGATCAATTCCCAGTTTTCAGTTTTCATCCAAATCCACATTACTAAAACAATTAATCACCAAACAAACCAAATTCATTCTCAGATTTTGAAACCTATTCTCAGATTTTGAGTTAGAAACCAACTCCTCATACACATATCAAAGTATCTATATGTATATCTCTACACATATCAACATCATATAAATATCTCAAACTCAAATTCAGAATTTGTATTTGAAACTCGGGTTCACTTATCAATCAAACTCAGGTTTTGATTATTTGGGAAATCTCAGTTTTGTGTTTAAGGGAAACATCTCAGTTATAAAGCCCAGAAGAATTCTCAGATTTCTAAATCAGTGAAGGCATTCATTGATATAAATCGTGTGTATAATATCCTATAACCGAAAATCGTGAGTTGGAAACTGGGACACATTGACAGTTACTTGTAAACTCCAACTCAGGTTTTAAAGAACTAAGTAACAATTGTAATGGGAAGAAACAAGGGCAATTTAATATGAATCAAAACAGTGGCTTAAACACTAATTCAAGTTTTAAGAATCAATATAAAAATCGAATTCAGTTATCGTATCATATGAATCAATCCAATGGTCAAAAAGGCCATTAACAAAAAAAACTAAATTTGAAAAGATAAACCTCAACAATGTGGATCAACACAAATGTGGGGGATGATTTCAGTGAAGAACACCAGTAATCAGGAACTTAGTGCCCAGGAAAAATGTGAAACACACAGTATCAGGGAAGGGTTTCAGTGAACCAAGGTTAAAACTGAAATCGAAATCATACTTCAACTAATCAAATGGATCCTTCTCCCTAACCAGGATATTGAAGAGTAGTAAGAGCATAACCTATACATGCTATAAACATCTAATTAAAATGAACAAGGAAGAATATCAGTGAGCAATCACTGATACTCAACCATACAAATAGTATCAGTCAATATCAGTCGACCAACTAACAAATTTGAATTCAAATTCCACATCAACCTAAACTAATAAGTAAACTCATTTAGCATAGATCATTAGACATGTATAGGATCTAATTAGCATTTTAAAACATGAATTAAACCATTTAAAATAGAATTAAACAGTGAACAAACTAATAAAACTGCACACGCATAGTGCACGCCCATAGCACACACGATTTCGTGTCCGACACGATACGAGGACCCACGAAACTTTGGGAGCCTCGTGTCAGTGTCTGCCCGCACCCATGTGTCGATTTACACGTATCCACGTGACGTATACAGTGCACAGTGGACCCCGAGTAGCAGGGGACCGCTGTGCGTGCGGAAACGTGTGTGTCGCGTGTCCAAATCGACCCGACACAAAACAATCATCACCTCAGTCAACCAGAATCCAATAAGCAATACCAAGACCTAATTTCTTATTCAAAGGTTTTCCAAAAACTAGATCGAAATCCTCTCTTGGGCATTTCGACAAACACCTAGACACTGGTACTGATACGTGTCCAAATAGACACGAAACCTAAGAATCCCGACACGACACCAATGCAGACACTTAGGGGTCCCCTAGGGCTTCCTAATGATGAAGACAAATCGAAATTTCATGGAGATTTGAGAGAGTTACCTAAGCTTGAACTTTCAAGAAAAACCCCCAAACTCTAGCCCTCCTCTTGATGTCCCATTCCACTCAAATCACATCAAACTGAGATAGAACCTTCTTGAACTTTGAGCTTTCCTAAGAAAGAGGCAACCCTAGATTTTAGGAGGGTATTTATAGGGTGGTGATCCCAATGAGGATAGGGTGGCTGGCCAAGTGAGTCTAGGGCTTAGGGTTTTGCAATGTCTTGGGCTTTGGGCCAACCTACAAGGCTATGGTTTGATTTGATTTATTAAAGGCTCTAAATCATAAGCCATGACTTATGACTTTCTAATTCCTATTGCTAACTAGAGTCTAATGACCAAACCAATGGTTAGCTTAGGTTAGACTAGAGTCATATAACCTAACCAAGTCCATACTAACTAGGGTTAGCTTCTAGGTTGGTCTACAAGGGTCAAAACTAGTCAAAGTCAACCTAGTCCAAACAATTTTAAAATAATTCCTAAAAATTCCCATAAGTTCAAATAAATTATAATAAATTATAATAAATTCAAATAACCCTAAAAATGTCAAAAATACCCTAATCACATGGCTAGGCTCTATGATAGGCAGTCTCTACTGTTCACTAGTAAATCACCAAAAATCATAAGTCATAAATTTAAATAGTTTAAAAAATAATTAAAAATCACTAAAAATCATAATATGAAATAAATATTATTAAATAATAATTAGAATTACAAAATTTCAAAATTACCCTCTTCTGGAAAACTGGGTGTTACAATTCTACCCACCTTATAAAAATTTCGTCCTCGAAATTAAAATGGTAGTAGTCCTTCTAGGTCATACACCCCACAATCAAAGTCTCAAACATACCGTCAGATAATCATATACGTCTGTCCAAAATCATGATACTCAGAATCTTCGTCGTGCTAGTGAGCATGGCTACGATAATCACAGAGTTCTCGACTAAGGCACATACCTCTAGAATCATGGTATTTAAAAAATTTCGTATTGTCGTACGCTTGACAGCAAAAACCTTAAATTCTCACACCCGAGAAATACGTCCATAATCCGACTATATGTCCTCACTATGCCTGCTAGCATGACCCTAGAGGATTCTAAAATCTCATAATCGAGGCGACCTAGCCCATACGACTTATCTCAGAAGAAAATTAAATTATAATGAAACACCAGATCAAACTTATCAACAATGAGAAAACAGATAGAAATTGATGGAATGGAATTTCAAGATAGGTATAATGAGACAAGGTTGAATGGAATCGAGAAGATCAGAACCTGCTAGCACCTCTCCTACTGCCTGAGCATCCTCAAGTGTCATGGCATAAGCTCGTCCTTGCTGGCCTCCCCTGGCCTGCTGCTGATGCTGTACGAGCCTCTGTTGCTGAGTCTGCAATGCTGGTCCTCTCTGTTGTCCTGTCGGAGCCCTAGCTCCTGCTTCCTGAGCTGTCCGTCCCACAGACTTGGGACACTCTCTCAACTGATGATCTGATGATCCGCAGAGTAGGCACTTGCCTAGCCTCAGCCGGCATTCACCCCAATCGTGCCCTGGTTTCTTGTAGAAGGGGCAAAAGATAACATGATGCTGTCGCTGCTGCTGCTGTTGTCTCTGCTGGAACGACTGCGGCTGGAACTGCCTCGGCTGCTGGTGCTGAAGGTGAGGCCTCTTGGCCTGGCCTCCGCTGCTGCTACCCCCAACTGGGTCTCGCCCCCTCTTGAGCCTAAGCTCAAGATCATCCTCTGCCAACAAGGCTCCCGTCAAGATCTCCTCGAACGTGGCATCCCGGTTGCCCTTGGTCAAGGACTTGACCTCCTTGACTAGACCCTTCCGGAACCTCTGGGCCTTCGCCGTCTCGCTCAGGCCCTCTACGAACCTCCCGAGGCGGCCAAACTCCCCCGCATACTCCTCCACTGAAAGACTCCCCTGGACTAGGCTCTCGAACTGCGTCTCCAAGGCTCTGAGTACTGAATCTGGGAAGAACTTCTTCTTGAAGAAGCCCTTGATTTGCTCCCAAGTCTGTCCAGCTACCCTATCCTGGGGTCTGACTGATACCAGGTGCGAGCAAGATCTCGCATCCGGCTAGCTGCGGCCTCGATCTGAAGATCTGCTGGTATCCTGGCCAGGCGGAAGATCTCCTCTATGTGCTCGATCCACTCATCGGCATATAGGATCCCCTCCGTCCCCAGAAAGTCTCTGGGGCTCATCTTCTGAAACTGTTCGATCCCCGGTGTCTTCGGCTGCTGGACTACTGGTCGAGCTGCGACTGTCGTAATGGCCAGCTCCATGCCTCTGTCCTGTCGAGCTTGCTTCCAGTCCATGAACTGCTGGAAGTACGCGAACATCTGCGCTGCGTCCACGTGTCCTGTAGGCGGCGGCTGCTGGAAAGGATCCTCTGGGATGACCGGGTCCTGCCTCCGAGCTGGAGGAAGCATACCTCCTGCTGCTACTGTCGAGGTCTCAATACGAGCAGAGGTAGCAGGAGCTGCAGTCCCCTGGCCCCGCTGTACTGGCTGAGAGGTAGCAGTCCCCTCTATAGCATCCTCATGAATGGCACGCTGCGATCGAGTCTCTACCATCTTGAAGATAGACAAACAAGAGTATCAATTTCTGAGAAAGAAGCTATATAACAAAGGCGGACAGTTAAAATTCAAAGGATCAGCTGACAATAAGGATTTGGATGGCATTAAAAGAATTTTTCCTAAAGTGATTGAGTACCTCAAAAATATTCTAATCCTACTGCAGGCTGTAGTGATACTCTAATTTGAATACCACTACACTTCTAGTCTAGACCTGCATGGGCCACCACTAAAAACGTGTCACGACCCGCACCCACTGTGAGGGTACGAGAACGTAACAACGCCCAGCCTACGCCGCAGTGTCGGCGGTAGAACGCTGTCCTAGGTCAACAATTATCTAGCAATATATCTCTAAACCGTTTATACTCTCCGAATGGGGGTGACATAGCAGTAAAACTCAATCACAACTAAGGAAGAGATAGCACGATATGAAATAGAACTCAAGGAAATAAATAGATAAAAAGTAGTCTAAGATAATTCCAACAATATCCAGAAGTACATGGTCTCAGATACAGAATGAAAGAATATATACAACTCTGAACTCCAAATAAAGTCTAGCTAAACATGTCCCATGACTACATAAAAGATAGATAAGCCTAACTAATCTAGTCTAGGCAATCGGGGTGATATCCTCAGCTAGAGCTGGGTCCTCCTGAGGGTCCAGCTCGCAGGTGTCATCTAAGGCTGCCCCGTAGTAAGTATCCAGACCAGCCTCCTCCTCGTCCTCTGTAATATTTTCAACAGGTCCAGTCAGGACAGGAGCGAGTACAGTACATCTCATGCAGTTCATATCATGTCAGGAAATATAAAGCAAGCAATAGAGTAAGATACATGAAACGCTGTAAGAAGATGTACATGAAAACAGGAGAGATATTTGATAACTGGAAATATATACATGATAAGTAAGAACTGTAAGTGACTAGTGATTTAGAGTATGAGATGGCATGTAATTGGCTTAGGTTGTACATGATAAAACATGGAAGTAACAGAGTGAACATGATGGGTAAATCACATGACCATTTATACTCACCCCTATCCACAATCAATACACAAGGATCCGTTCAAGTTACGTTACGGACATGATGTTTTGGTTATACAAGAAACACATGAGAAAATATGAGCATTCATGAAAGAACATGAGAGTACCTGAACGTACATGAAAGAACATGAGAGAACATGAGTGTACATGAATAACGCAGAAGCAAGGAATACATGATGTACATGAAACACATATCATAAAGTATCCGATGCGCCCGCTAAGGGGGTAACATCCCAAGAAGAGATCTGTATAGTACCAATCCGTGATGATAACGTGACAGCATCAAGTAAAATTAATCTAGAGCGAGAATATAAGTCGTGACAAGTATGAAACGATCAGAGAATGTACTCGCCTGGTATCTGAGTGTCCGATATGAAAGTACTGTCCGAGGAGTGGTGTCTGGCTCCTAATCAGAACAGCACAAGTCACAACAAGTCCAGAATAGTAAAATGAAGTCCTACCATGCATTCTACATGATTCTAGGTCAAACTAGGCCAAAGTCAACTCTGGTCAACTCTGGTCAACCCTAGAAGTCAAACTAGGTCAACTATAGTCAAACTAGGTCAAACAAGCCTACACTAGTCTAGCAAGTCTATTCTAGGCCTAACAAGGCTGAATAAAACCAAACTAGGCTCATTAGACAAACAGACTCACATACAGGCCATAGGCCAAATACCACATATATATACCTTTACCACTATCACATATGAATGTATATGTATATCTCATATACATATAGGCATATGCCCAGGACATGAGCTATCATATAACACATAGGCTAGTATATCCATATGCCCACATATTATATATATATAATCACACACCTACATATATTATAGGATACTAATACATATATATATACCACATACACCATTTCAAATCCCAGATTAGATACCCAATACAATACACAAACTTCTATATATATATATATACACATTACATATATAGATATATCTACAATAGGAGTAGGTTATATAGAGGGGAAAAACTCAAGTGTTCATGTGTATGTGTGTGTGTGTGTGATGAAGAGTGAGGGTGTGTGTAGAGTGATAACAATGTGTATGCATATGGTGAATGAGAGAGTGAGTGAAAACTGGAGAGAAATGTGTGTGTGTGTTAACAGTGTTATAGGGACATAGCTAATCAGTGAACAGTAATGGGGAGTGCACAAAACAGTGTGTGTGACTGCACTGGACTGAAACAGGAATGTAAATGTGGAAGGGAATAAACAGTTCAGCCTATCCTAAACTCAGATTTTCATTCCTAACATTCCCAGGTAATACAACATTGGGGATCAACCATGGTTCATGATAAAACATAAAATTAAATCACAACAGTTTATAATTCAGTTAACATATTGAAACACCAATATCCTTTGTTTAAAACTCAGCTTTTCAGTCATAGGATCAATTCCCAGTTTTCAGTTTTCATCCAAATCTACATTACTAAAACAATTAATCACCAAACAAACCAAATTCATTCTCAGATTTTGAAACCTATTCTCAGATTTTGAGTTAGAAACCAACTCCTCATACACATATCAAAGTATCTACATGTATATCTCTACACATATCAACATCATATAAATATCTCAAACTCAAATTCAGAATTTGTATTTGAAACTCAGGTTCACTTATCAATCAAACTCAGGTTTTGATTATTTGGGAAATCTCAGTTTTGTGTTTAAGGAAAACATCTCAGTTATAAAGCCCAGAAGAATTCTCAGATTTCTAAATCAGTGAAGGCATTCATTGATATAAATCGTGTGTATAATATCCTAAAACAGGAAACAGTGAGTTGAAAACTGGGACACATTGACAGTTACTTGTAAACTCCAACTCAGGTTTTAAAGAACTAAGTAACAATTGTAATGGGAAGAAACAAGGGCAATTTAATATGAATCAAAATAGTGGCTTAAACACTAATTCAATTTTTAAGAATCAATATAAAAATCGAATTCAGTTGTCGTATCATATGAATCAATCCAATGGTCAAAAAGGCCATTAACAAACAAAAACTAAATTTGAAAAGATAAACCTCAACAATGTGGATCAACACAAATGTGGGGGATGATTTCAGTGAAGAACACCAGTAATCAGGAACTTAGTGCCCAGGAAAAATGTGAAACACACAGTATCAGGGAAGGGTTTTAGTGAACCAAGGTTAAAACTGAAATCGAAATCATACTTCAACTAATCAAATGGATCCTTCTCCCTAACCAGGATATTGAAGAGTAGTAAGAGCATAACCTATACATGCTATAAACATCTAATTAAAATGAACAAGGAAGAATATCAGTGAGCAATCACTGATACTCAACCATACAAACAGTATCAGTCAATATCAGTCGACCAACTAACAAATTTGAATTCAAATTCCACATCAACCTAAACTAATAAGTAAACTCAATTAGCATAGATCATTAGACATGTATAGGATCTAATTAGCATTTTAAAACATGAATTAAACCATTTAAAATAGAATTAAACAGTGAACAAACTAATAAACTGCACACGCATAGTGCACGCCCATAGCACACACGATTCCGTGTCCGACACGACACGAGGACCCACGAAACTTTGGGAGCCTCGTGTCAGTGTCTGCCCGCACCCATGTGTCGATTTACACGTGTCCACGTGACGTGTACAGTGCACAGTGGACCCCGAGTAGCAGAGGACTACTGTGCATGCAAAAACGTGTGTGTCGCGTATCCAAATCGACCCGACACAAAACAATCATCACCTTAGTCAACCAGAATCCAATAAGCAATACCAAGACCTAATTTCCTATTCAAAGGTTTTCCAAAAACCAGATCGAAATCCCCTCTTGGGCATTTCGACAAACACCTAGACACTGGTACTGATACGTGTCCAAATGGACACGAAACCTAAGAATCCCGACACGACACCAATGCAGACACTTAGGGGTCCCCTAGGGCTTCCTAATGATGAAGACAAATCAAAATTTTATGGAGATTTGAGAGAGTTACCTAAGCTTGAACTTTCAAGAAAAACTCCCAAACTCTAGCTCTCCTCTTGATGTCCCAATCCACTCAAATCACATCAAACTGAGATGGAACCTTCTTGAACTTTGAGCTTTCCTAAGAAAGAGGCAACCCTAGATTTTAGGAGGGTATTTATAGGGTGGTGATCCCAATGAGGATAGGGTGGCTGGCCAAGTGAGTATAGGGCTTAGGGTTTTGCAATGTCTTGGGCTTTGGGCCAACCTACAAGGCTATGGTTTGATTTGATTTATTAAAGGCTCTAAATCATAAGCCATGACTTATGACTTTCTAATTCCTATTGCTAACTAGAGTCTAATGACCAAACCAATGGTTAGCTTAGGTTAGACTAGAGTCATATAACCTAACCAAGTCCATACTAACTAGGGTTAGCTTCTAGGTTGGTCTACAAGGGTCAAAACTAGTCAAAGTCAACCTAGTCCAAACAATTTTAAAATAATTCCTAAAAATTTCCATAAGTTCAAATAAATTATAATAAATTCAAATAACCCTAAAAATGTCAAAAATACCCTAATCGCATGGCTAGGCTCTAGGGTAGGCAGTCTCTACTGTTCACTAGTAAATTACCAAAAATCACAAGTCATAAATTTAAATAGTTTAAAAAATAATTAAAAATCACTAAAAATCATAATATGAAATAAATATCATTAAATAATAATTATAATTACAAAATTTCAAAATTACCCTCTTCTGGAAAACTGGGTGTTACAGTGAAGCGGGTGATGAGATATCTCAAGAAGACTCAGACATATGCACTGCACTACAACGGGTATCCGACAGTAGTGGAAGGCTTCAGTGATGCTAGCTGCTGTTCAGAGGTAGAAAGCGAGAGATCCACAGGTGGATATGTCTTTTCCTTGGGTGGAGCTGCTATATAGTGGAAGTCGAAGAAGCAGACTATACTCTCTTGTTCCTCCATGGAATCTGAATTTTATGTACTTGAAACTGCAGCAGATGAAGCAGAATGGCTTCGGGAGCTCATGTATGATCTTCCAGTGGTTGGGGCTCAGATACCAATGATACCGATATAATGTGACAACCAGGCGACTGCTGCGGTGGCATCAAATGACCTCTTCAACGGAAAGAAGAGGACTGTGCGGTTGAAGCACAGGACAGTACACGATCTTATCAAAAGAGGTATAATTGCAGTGATTGATGTTCGGAGTCAGGAGAACCAGGCAGATCCGTTCACAAAGGGCCTCAAGCGCCAGTTGGTCAATGACAGCTTGTAAAATGGGCTTGAAGGCATTCTGATAGTGTGTCTTTGTAATCCTACCATAAAGTTTTATGCTATTAGTTCAAAGAGAAATCTACTAGGCATCTAACTTTTGGTTCAAAGGAGGTTCACTGACTGGAAAACTATCAGGTAACAGTGGGTACTTGTTCTCTGGAAAATGGAAGGGATACGGACCCATAACCACTGTTGTCTACTATGTATTTTCTGCAAAAAAAAAAAACAGATCTTGTGGAAGGTTGGCTTAAACGCCTTAATGAGTTCTCAGGCAGAGTGAATGCCTGGTGTGCTTTACAGGAAGCACGGTAGAGCAGCACTACAAGGAGTGAAACTCCATGCTACAGTGGGGTGACTCCACCATGAGGTTCCCAGGTCTAGGGTAATACCTCGGCTTTGCAAGCCAAGTCATAGCGGCGTAGCACCGCAAATAGGCAGGTAGCCTAATGCTGTATGACATAATTAAAGAGTTGTAGACAGCACTACAAAGGGGAGGATGGCCCCATGTTACAGTGGCACGACACCACGATGAGGTACCCAGGTAGGGGTAAAGCCTCGGCCTTGCAAGCCATGTCGTTGCGGCGTAACACCGTAAGGAAGCCTTAGGCTTCATGCCGAGTAGATTGGCACTACAAAGAGGCTGAGACCTCATGCTACAGTAGTATGACACTACGATGAGGTTCCAAGGTAGGGGTAATGCCTCGGCTTCAGGCTATGTCATAGCGGCGTAGCACCGCAAGGAAGCGCAAGGCTTCATGCCATGTCTCTTTAATAAAGAACTCACCTATAGTGTATGGAAAGAGATATCAGGCCGTCTCTTGAGGGTAAACTTGTAGACGTCCAAAATTATACACTGAAACCAGGCTGGCACAGGGCCTTTAATGTGCAGCCAGAAGCACACGTAACTACACTTTGTGAGTGGAAAGAATTACAATTGTGGTACAGAATTCAAGGCGTAGTCCATTCTTGTATCACATTGTTATTTAACCCATGCGGGAAGATTCAAGTCGTCAGCGACATCTATCCTAATGCAAAATGGACAGTTACTGTGGGGAACGCTCAACCCTGGACACATTGTGGGGGATTGTTGGTGCTTTCTTTACATGGAGAGAGCTTGCTCTCAACATGCCTTGTAAAAGTTTAGTCCTACATCGGAAATGCACCATGAGTTATCTCAACATATATACTTGGTTGTGTTGTTGAGAGATGCACATGGGGTGGTGACCCTAAGGAGGGAACCATGTGGGTGATTTTACTAGGAGGTAAGAATAAGGCTCCAAGGATTAAGCATTAATGCTTTTGTCATTCTCTTGGATTAATTCCATTTGGAGCTAAGCCCCTTTGGGGCTTAGCGACTCGGACTCGGACTCGGGCTCATGGGCTCATGGACTCGCACCAGGCTGATTGTGCAGACTACAAGTCAGTTATGGAAAGACTGATTCAATGCGATTAATTCAGATCCACTTTTTGTGGGATTTAATTCAATCTTTCCATAAGATTTGAATTAATTTCGTTGCCATCTTTGTGGGATTTAATTCAATCTTTCCATAAGATTTGAATTAATTTCATTGCTATCTTTGTAGGATTTGAATTAATTTCGTTGCCATCTTTGTGGGATTTGATTCAATCTTTCCATAAGATTTGAATTAATTTTATTGACATCTTTGTGGGACTTAATTCAATCTTTCCATAAGATTTGAATTAATTTTATTGCTATCTTTGTGAGATTTAATTCAATCTTTCCATAACTGAAAAGACGGTTAGGGTTTCCACCCTCTCTCTATATATACTCTCTTCTGGCCTCCTTTGTGAGGTACTACGAATTTTATAAGTCAGAAAAGAGAGAGAAAAAGAGGGAGTTGATGCCGCCATTGCAAGTCCATCTGAGGAGTCAGAACAGAGGTGACTTCGAGCGGTCCACAAGTTTTTCAACTTGCTGGTTCCTGGAAGCAATTCGTGTGAGGCGAATCTTGCTTTGAGCAACGGTATTTTGACACCCCAGCAACTTTTTTTCATCTCTTCTTTCTTTAGATTATTGTAACTCGTTCTGTCCCAATTGCAACACGTTTGTAAGGAAGAACGAGAGATCTTCTCTTCTCTATTTCCCTCCTTCATATTGTAATCTGGCTATTTGGTTTTTTGTATCATCGTAGATCTTGAGTTTGATCACTGCAAAGTTTTTTGTGTGACATCTCAGATCTCGATTGCATCAGTTTTTCATCTTTGGTCAAGCCCCGGGAATAACAATATGAACATCGGTCGAGAACACACTCATAATATATATATATATATATATATATATATATATATATATATATATATATATATATATATATATATATATAGAGGAAGGATAGGCATCCCCACAATTTTTGCATCCCCATGCATCCCCATGTTTACATCCGTTGGATGTGCTTTAAGTCATCTAATCTTAACCATTGGTAAATCAACGGTTAAGATTAGATGACTTAAAGCACCATCCAACGGTGCAAATAAGGGGGATGCTTGGGGATACAAAAAGTGTGGAGATCTTGATCCTTCCTCTCATATATATATATATATATATATATATATATATATGCACAAAAATACAACAAATAATAACAAAGTATAGGGGTTCGGGAAGGGTCGGGACTGACGTTCAAACTCGTCAAATCAAGAATAACACAAGAAATAAAAGATGCACAGACGTCAGTGGATGCTGAAATAAACATCACCAATACATATTGGTGAGATAGTCAGAAAATTCTACCCATAAGTCTCACATGGTCAAATATGACCGTTTCGGACCAAAACAAAATACGTAGGCAGACTACGCCGTACCGAAAAATGTGCCAGAATAAAGATATCCAAAATCAGAAGCTATATGTATAATAAGGCTAAAATGACGATACAATTTCAAGGTATGTCCAGATTTGAATTTCGATGAGATTCGGATCGTAGGATCCGCAATACGACGATCTGGTTAACTGACTCGGAATCGGACAAACTTGAATCACGGAAAGATTGTGGTTACATGCTTGCCATCCGGCCAACGTGGGACTATACGTTGAATCTCTCTATCATTAATAAATTGATATAGTTCCTCGTATTTTCTTCCGATTATTCTCATTATATGTAATGCAGATTACACATAAAAATCATTATCAATAAGTCATGTCAAGCTCTATCAATTGCGTACCAATTTTCTTTTTTCTTTTTCTTTTCTTTTCTTTTTTGATCACTCTGTATATACAGTATATAATCACCATTACAGTGCTTTTAAGTCAGGCACAGGCTGAAAAACCTATGAATCAGTAATTACTTTAGGCTAAAAAACCATGTTAGCTACACGTACCTTCAGCTTTCAGCTTGGGTGGTCAGGTGGACGAAAGGGCGAGCTTGTGCCATCTATTCCGCTACCATTACCAAGCGATGCTAGTTGTGAAGCTGATGAACTGTCCTTGTTCAACACACCTGCAAAAGAAGATCCCGTCGCCATCAGCAGAGAAAGTCATGTAGTATCGCTGTTGGAGAATTTTGACAAGTTCAGATTTGATAGGGAAGTCAAACTGGAAGAACCTCATGTCTGAAAAAAAACATATCAGGTGCATCAACGCCAGTGACATAGCAATGGCGCTTGTAATCATGTATGAAAACAGTAATTCCTTCCAGCCCAAAGGAGGGATCGCAGTTTAAACTGCAGACCATGTGTTCCCTCCCGATTGGCAAAAACTGTTACCGCATACACCAGCACCCTCTACCTCCAAAACCGGCCAATAGGAGGAGGACATGTGGCCCACGGTTTGAACTGTGGTCCCCCATTGGTTCGTGTAGAAGCACTCGTATGAAAATTGTCCACTGACTGCTACAAATACCCTCTCTTTTTTTATAGGGATGGCATCTGCTGAATCCCCGTCTCCAGTTTATGCACTAATTTCTGTTAGGATTAGTAAGATTGTGTTCTCTTTTTAGTGGCCATTTGATTATTTCTCTCAAGCTTCAGCAAAAGAAAAGCTCTTAACTGTGCTGAACAGAATCCAGCTCCCGATATGTTACAGTCAAAACTTTTGACGACAACATAATAACTATATCAACTCCATTTGCACGAAGGCAATGGACCTCTTCCTAAACATCAGCAGACTTCGGCTTAGGTACGGGATCGCTTCAGAAGCTGTTTGCTAACAAGAGCTTAACTATTTTATGACAACTTTTGAAACATAATAATCAATTGCTTCTGTTTGCTGCTATATTTTTTGTAAAGCGAGAACAATCTCAAATCAAGCCTTCATGTGGCCAGTGGCCAGTGTTTTGTCCACAAGGGGCTCATCAGACTACTGAAGAGAACATGGACTGGTCCCACAGATTGGTTATTTGTTACCGAGGGTGGGTTTGCTATTTGCTATCAAAATTAACATGGGCTCGGTAGAAGCAAGTTTTTTTTAACAATAAAATTATTTAAAAATGACCAAATTGTACATATATTAATCAAAACTAATAAGATGGGAGGAATATCTTTAAAAAGTTCAAATGTACTTCTGCTAAAAAAATGATTAGCCAAAGCCCTTCTACATAAGCAAAAATAGCTTTTATCAAACATACATACTTATGCATCACTTCTCAAAAAAAAGCAGCTTTCATACGCTTTACTAACCACAGCCTAAATTACAGGTAGAAAAACACGGCTCAAGTCCAGTTCTTTAGCAAGAACATCTATCAGACAGTTTTTTGTCTTCACTGAACACTGAACGAAACATGCAACCAACTATTTTTGGCGACCTCCATAACTTCTGAAATAGTTAGAATTCGACTTTATTATCCAAAATCCCTCACAAAATAGGATGAAGATAACATATTTTTGTCAGGTACATCCTTTGAAGACCATGAAGAAACCAAGTACAAAAGAATCAGGCTACCCATACCATTCAACACAAAAGGAAGTTATTGTACACATCAATTCCAATACTTTACTCGCTCAGGGATGTGAAACCCCTCATCAAAAAACTTGGTTCACTTGATCTAAGTTCCATCGAAATGGAACATCTTAAGAAACTAGCTTGGCGACCTTTTCACCAATCTCTTAAATGCATAACTTTTCATCTTCCCATTTATTTTCTTCTGATTTTAATGTTGAGTGTCCATTGAATCGTTCCCTCAGGGCGTGGAATCTCCCTTGGCAGGCGGAGAGGCACCTCATACTCTCCCAATGATGATAACGGTGATAATAGATGCAGATTATCTGGGTGGATGTTAATCTCAAGCTGCCTTGCCACCTAAAAAGAAAAGGGAAAATTGCATCATAGAAGAAACAGCATATTATCGAGGTGTCATTACTCTGTTACTTGAACTCCAATAGATTATCTAAATTTAGATGCACACACAAATGAGAGGAAGGGGATAAGGGGAATAGGTGAGCAAGAATTGTGTTTATTACGTTAAACCCTTCATAAGGTTGTTCAATACAGAAAAGTAAATGTCTTCTATTGAATTACATCATAATCTTAGTTCAAAATCTTGTTAAATTGCTATAATGTATAAAGTGTCAGTGTGCAGTAAGTTGTATTCTTGTCCATTATCATTACTTCATGTTTTGAACAATATGACACTTTAATAAAAGGGTATGACATAGATCCTACCATAAATAAAAATTAATGATTTATATAAATCATCAAACTTTTAAGACAATAACAAATAAAAATAGTAGGAGAAATATTTTTAAATTGTAATTATGATAAATATCTTTGTAAGAAACACAAAAGTAGAAAATACATGTTCAAAAGTGTTTAGAAATACCAAACAAGTTTTATTTTATTTTCTTTTAAATAGAAATAAAACATATAGGAGCCCATATATTTTCTTTCTTTAAAAAACGAAGTTTTCTGACGATGGTTAGCAGTAGGGTTGGGGGACAAGTTGGTTCATTGGGTGGAAGGTAGTAATAATAAGGAAAGGATCAGTGAAAAATCAAGTTCCGAGTTTAAAGGGATGTTAAGGGAAAATTTGAGCTATATTATCTCAAGTCCAAAATAAGTAGTAGCAGCCCAAATATATCAAAGGGAAGTTAAGAGGACTAGCGTTTCTAGGGGCAATGGCACAAAACAGAACTTTAAATAGCCTTGCCTGCTAGGTTTTGTATATAGAAATTCTATAAACATATAATACCATGTTAGGTGATCTATAGGATTCATAGTGTAATTCAATGTTTTTATAGTCCTACAACAATATTTGGGTATGGCATTACATGTATAATGTCCAAGACATTCCGTGCTATTTTTTCCGCAAAGACCATGATGATAAAGATGATGCCTATCATGATGATGCTGGTGATGACAGCTATTTATGATGATGAAAACAAGGAAAATAGTTTGACCAAAAGTAAGCATACCTCAGCCACAATTTCATCCTTTGTCACCGGATCACGCAGCTCATTGTCAACTTTGATGTGCCTCCTCAGCGACTAAAATGTTTTTCTTCAATCAGTTTTTACCATATCCATTATAAAAAAAAAGTTCAAGTTATGTCCATCTACCAAGGTCCCTGTTGGATTGGTAAAGAAACTAAACATTTCTAAATACAGCATAAGCTATAGCTAGACGAAATCATAGTTTAAAGTATCGGCCGATACCGATACCGATCCGATACGGCCGATACCGATACGATTTGGCATGTCCCGATCTGATACCAACCGATACCCGATACTGACACATACTGACATTGGGGGTCTCTTTTCCAATCAATTCGGCAAAAAAAATTGAACAAAAAAGACAAATCAACAAGGATTTGAATCATAATAAGGTTGTAAAAGCATCTAAAAGAAGAACATTGATCTATTGCATGTAAACCAATCGGTAAGGATGACTACTATTTCATTTAATTTCAAAACTACTAAGAAATAACACTAGAAACACTCAAAATTATGCCTAAATATATAAAATATATATTTTAAATGTTAATAATTTATTAATAATTATTTGTTTTTCGATACCAAAAAATCCGATACTCCGATCCGAAACCGCCGATACTACCGATATCGCCGATACCGATCCTCATAAGAATGGTCCGATACCGATTCCGATACCGGTACTGCGAACCTTAGCTAGATCTTTAAAATGTCATTAACAAAAAGAAACATTATCTCATGATTCTTGATTCATTTTTCTTTTATAACAAAAATAATAAGAAGCTTAATTCCATAATATGTGTAAAGACGTTCAAAGTATTGTTTACACTGTACAGACTACAGAGAATAGGTGTCAACAGTGATCCTAAGATAACTTCTCAACCAAACCTCAAATCTCAGATTGCCACAACCAAGCAGAACATCCAAACAGTACAGTGCAGACCAATAGTTTGGCAAATGGAAAGAAATACTATAATTTGTATTGGTGTGCAGAATCCTCTAAAAGAATAGGATGCATGGATTCATTATAAAGGACCTGAGATAAATATGTATAGTGAGAGCCATCCGTTCTCAAAGATTGAATGTGAGAAACAAATATCGAATCATTAAGCAACTGAAATGTGAAAAATCATGCTCTGCTCACTCTAGCAGTACATACTGGGACTTTCTCAAGAGGATAATTTACTGACAACAAACATATTTTACCATCATGTTTCCAAAGCCGTCAGAAACACCGGTAACTTTTTCTTACAATTTAGTAACTCAAGTCTCACCTATGTTGCACAAATATCGATACAGACGCGGATACAGAAACGATACAAATATGGCCGTTTTCAAATGTACAAAGGTAGTTATCTATGTTGCGTGAGTACAGATATGGGCACGAGTACAGACACGATACATGTACGGACGTCATTTTACGGTGGCTATGCAACATAGATTATCACGAGATGGCTTAGAAACACTATTATCCTATTAAATAAGTTGCTACCAGAAGAACAATGAGAGCATGATTTATCCTTACATCAGACACTTGTTATCTTAAAATGCTTGGCGGCTATGGAGTTATCTAGGAAGACAGGAATGAAGTAATACATCTGCTTTGATAGATAAATTAAGTGGTGATGGTCTTTAGTGCCCATTATGTGATAACCCAGAAGTGACAGCTTTAAGTTCGGTAAAGTTAGTAATGTGGATCTCAATGAGAGAATGATTTATCCTTACATCAGACACTTGTTATCTTAAAATGCTTGGCGGCTATGCAGTTATCTAGGAAGACAGGAATGAAGTAATACATCTGCTTTGATAGATAAATTAAGTGGCGATGGTCTTTAGTTCCCATTATGTGATATGTTATCCCCAGAAGTGACAGCTTTAAGTTCGGTAAAGTTAGTAAAGTGGATCTCAAATAACTCCTGTTGTTAAGGAATCCATAGTTGTGAATCCTATCACGTCCTTCGTTTCATGTGAACATCAATATTAAACTCATCATGGTCAGGTTTAACTGAGCAAGGTAAGGGTCATCCAAATTGGGTATATAAATGGTTCAAGTCTAATGTTTTTGACTTTTTAGGTCAGATGCAATAAGTTAACTTTAAGCAGGTAAGGTCAGGACAGGTTATGTGGGGCAGCAGTTTAGTTAGAACAGAGTATATTAGTAATTTGACCAATAATCACTTTTGTGGATGAACTTTTGCTGCTTGGCAAGCTAAAAACTGAGGCGTCTCTTTGAAGTAAGACGACCAGGTTTTATTTGTTTCTTAAAATGGACACACTAACTAATCACTTCTGGAGAAATTGCATTTGGGGACTTCACTTTAGAAGAGTTTACCCTTAAATGTCATAATTGAGTTCATAGTACTATAGAAAACTAATCAGTCATATGTTACGAAATATGAGCAGCAACGTAACAAGTCACAGAGCTTGAAGTCAGTCAAGCCCTGACACACAGCAAAACATCACAAATGCTAATGGAGATGACCAGAACCGTCTACAAGATTGTCATAGCATCGACGAAATTGAGCATGATTTATGAAGAAATGTGATTAATACTGCAAAAGTATTTACTTACTAGACGAGCATTGTGAAGTCGCTTAGCTGCTGTTTGATATTCTTTCATCTTAATTGCCTTGAGCTGTTCAAAGTAAAAACAGTTCAAAAGATTGTAACTAGCAAAAGGCCAGTGTAACTTAAGAAGCCACTAGTATTTACTATATCTAATTGCATAATCATCAAAAACTTCATATACATCACAACCACTACCACCAACTGCAACAAAAACTACAAAGCATTTATGTTAATATATATGGTTACTCGGAAACTTCATAGCCAAATATGATATACAATCAATTATAACTGAAAATAACATACTGATAATAAACCTTTTTCATGCAAACGTCAGTTTGAATTGTCAGATCGAAGAGCAAAAATACACAAGTAGCAATTAGATATTACTAGGCCAAGCCTGTAGCAGCCATTAACACAAAAGTACCTGTAAGTAATGATTGAGTTCACTCACAGCTACCAGAAATATAACTCAAGTGATAGAAAACTAAGAATAATTACTGCTATGTCTCTACCTATGTGCATCCTAAGTTAACCAAATCCTCATTTGTTGTCATTCCTTCAAAACCAATGTTTCCAGACACTATCCTACACAACTGACAGGCTTGACTGACTTCTCTAATGGCTCCATGATCAAAGTTTATTGCCAATTTCTCACTTTTCCTCTTTTTTTAACTTAAAAGCTAAAAATTTCCTAATCGAGGATGTCATCTGTGAACTCTGCCAAGCCATCTCATTATTCTTGTTCATTTACAGCTACATTCAATTTCTGATCCAGTACAAAACAATACCTCTGTTTCCTAAGTCTTGTAAAACTTCAACTTCGACTAGAAGTTGAATGGTACTCTATTGTTGTCGATGGAAAATTTTAATGACCCAACCAAACACCTCAAGCATCAATCTAAGGTTGAACTTTACAACTAAGTGAATTAAAGTATCCATCTAGGATACACCAACAGAGATTAGATACAACATTTATAAATAGATACAGTATCCAAATATCTCGTAAGGCACTTGCCGGCAGAACAATGACTACCTAAAAGTTACTCCAACTGTTGGACAAATTTGTACGATACTTCTAATAGCACTTCTGATTCGTGTCCACGTGGGCTTTAATTACTCTCCCATGGTTACCCGGAACATGGAACACTGAACAAAAATGTGACAGTGGTAAACTGGTTAAACTTCAAAAGTGCATATCAAACAGGAACACGATCACAGAATGTGGAACAAAAATGTGTGTTCTGAAACACAATTCACTGCGTAGGTATTGAATTTTAGTAGCATTATAGTTTCCTAAGCAGACAGGACATTCAGCTACTGCAGCGGATCCTATACTAAATTACCTACTCATCATTTGTCTACTACCATTGGAATCACATGTTTCTCATTCTACTTCTTGGGTCCTTGATTCTGGGTTTCAGATTATTGGACTTATAAAGAGGGTGAAATTTAGTGCCAAGTCACAATGTTATAATTGTAGCAATTGGAGACACTACTCTTATACTTGGCCCATGTTACATGATCCAGTTAACTCCTAATACATGATCCAGTTAACTCCTAACCACAGACTAGTTGTTGCTTGTTGTTCCTTCTTTCTGAGCTAACCTTTTATACGTTAGTCGTCTCATGAAGAATATCAACTGCTCCATCACCCTTCTTCTGTGATGATTCATAATCTGAAGATGCCTGTAATGACTAGTGGTGTCTGTGTTAGAGGAGGAGGAGAGGGGGTGGAATTGCGTAGGTGTATGGTCTATAGTACTTGGCTTTTATGTCGCCTGTATTGTCCACCGCAACTACACAGGCTTAGTCATTCTCCCCTTCCAGTTCTTAGAACTGTGTGTATTCTGAGAAAGCATCATCGTACCTCCTTTTCTCCAAACCCTAAAACAAGTGATTCTCCTTTCTCACTCGTCCATTCAAATATTTAGGACCCCTTATCAACTACAAAGTTTATTTGGTTACCGACACTTTATGACCTTTATTGACGTCCACCTTCGAATGACTTGTGCAATGCAAACCAACAAATGAGACAAATTTTGGTGGTTTGGACATGTGCAATGAAGATCAATAGATGCTTCTATAAGGAGAAGAGATAATATAGCAATTAATGGAGTCGTTACGACTATACGTAGGCCTAAATGAACATGGTTTGAAGTGTTAAAGAAGGAGATGGATTTTGTTAGCGTTACAAAGGACGTGGCCCTTAAGAGAGCCTAATGGAAGAAGAAATTCAAACAGCCAACCCCAGAAATTTGGGATAAAGGATTTGTTGTTGTTGTACTCTCGAATGACTTAATTTACTTGCTTCGTGGTTATTCTGAAACTCCCACGGTCCTCAAAACTTCTCACAACAAAGTCATGAGTTAAATGCGTCAGATGAGTTAAATAGCAATATTGAGACTCGTCGTTTTGATAATGGCAAATAATGTTAGCCAAGATTTCCAAAAGCATTGTGCAAACCATGATATACTCCAAATAGAAGGGTTGTCGAATGCAAAAAAACAGACACTCGAGGTGGCCCTCTCTCTAATCTTTTATATGATTCCTCACAAGTATTGGATCTTTACCCTTCTCACTCCTTGTAACCTTTTCAATCACATGCCCTCCGTCTTCTTTCAAAATTGAACTTCATTCTTTATCCTCTTTCTCAACCATAGTTTTAAAAGGCGAAAGGCGCACCAAGGCGCAAAGGTTCCTGGAGCCTGAGGCGCTGCGCAAGGCTCAAGGCGCGCCTTTTGAAAGCTAGACGTACTTTTTTTTATATGTAAAAAATATCTACATTTAAAAACTTAGCTACATAGAAGTCCAAATTCCTTGAAAATATCACTAATTATAGGCACAAAATTATTCTTTATGTATATATATATATATATATATATAACAATCTCAAGGTTGTAAAAATCGCTAGTCGGCCGCTAGTCGGTTAGCGAGGACTAGGGATTAATCGGATTAGTCGGGGACTAGTCGATTTGATATATATATATATATATATATATATATATATATATATATATATAACAATCTCAAGGTTGTAAAAATCGCTAGTCGGCCGCTAGTCGGCCGCTAGTCGGTTAGCGAGGACTAGGAATTAATCGGATTAGTCGGGAACTAGTCGATTTGATATATATATATATATATATATATATATATATATATATATATATATATATATATATATATAACAGCAGCATGTCAATTTTTTTTTACTTTTAAATGTAGCAAAAGCAGCAGCAGCCATCAGGTGAAAAAGCAGCAGCAACAGCAAAAGCAAAACCAGCAACAGCAAATAAAAGCAGGTCAAAAAAAGAAAAGAAAGCAGCAGCAGTTCAAATAAGACAAAGTAAGCAGCATCAGTCCCGGTGGTGTACTCCACTACAAAAAGACAAAAAATAAAACAACATCAACATCAACCATTATAAAAAAAAGACAAAGAAAACAGCAGCAAAACAAAACCTGGAAGCCCTAGGCGGCGAGGCGACGGGCGTGGTCCGGGAGCCGATCAGGTCGGTGGAGTTTTTTTTTTTTGAACTTTTTCTTTTCTTTTTCCTTCTCCTTCTCCTTCGGGTGGGTCGGGTCAGTTTTCAGTCTTCACCAGAATTTTTTTTCAAAGAGCAGTCGGCCGACTAGGCCGCCCAGCCGCCCAGGGCCGCCGCCTAGTCGGCCGACTAGGGCCGATTAACTTCGAATCCGACTTTAACCCGCCTACACATGAAATCGAGTCGGCGGCGGCCGACTAGCGACTAGTCCCCGACTAGTCGGCCGCCTAGGCCGACTTTTGCAACACTGGACAATCTAAAAGCCCATTAGATATAAATAACCCAAACTATATACATATAATATACAAACCACATAAATATAAGCCTTTAAATATAGAAGTACATTCTAATTTAGAAAACAATCTAAAACCCACAATAATATTAATGACAATAATTTCTATACTTTCCAATAAAGTCCATAAACTATATAACATGTATATAGAAGGTATATATATATATATATATATATATATATATATATTAAAGTAACTTTACGCCTAGGCGCGCCTTGTTAAGTGCCTGGAGCCTGCGCCTTTCTATACTAGGCGCACGCTTTTTTAAGGTGGTGCACCTGGCTTGTTCCTGGGTGCTGTCCCTGCGCATCGCTGCGCCTTGCGCCTAGGCGCGCTTTTTAATTCAATGTTCTCAACCAAGAACCTTTCCCTTTACCCTCAAAGAATTTCGATTACCCCCAAATTATTCAGTTGTTATGTTTATTGTCACGGGTCAGGACGTGATAAGCTTTACTCCTCGGGCTACTAAACATGTCTTTGTACGTTGCTATCATATACAGAAAAGGTATATTTGTTTTTCTACCCAAAAACAAGGTGATCACTTTGGTAAATGCCACTTGAGAGCAGGATCCCTTCTTCTCCTTGCCTCCTCAATGCCTTCAGCTCTCCTGAGCCATATACTTGGCTCCTCCTGGGCCATCGTACTCAAATCCTACAGTTCCTCCTCGTCCTAACCTTGACTTTGATGACTCATCTGTCAATATTCATATTGAGGTAGCACCTACGTAGCGCAGGTTTATACTCGTAGGAACAAGATGTTGCGGCAGCAGAATCTCATGGTTCCTCATATGCTGCACCCTCTGCCTCAGTCGAACATGTCTGATAAGTGCCTTTTAACAGTAGAAGCCAAGATCATGTACCTAGAATCATCTGGCTCACTTTATGTCTTATTACGGACTTACTCCTCCGTTGCGCAAGCTTATTAGCTTTCTGTCCATTGTTTCCTTCATCTATGCATGAGGCACTTCAGCATCCCGATCTGTATATTGTTGGATGAGAAGATGCATACTCTTTGGTACAAAGACACATGAGACCTAGCTACTCAAACCAGGGGCACTCATGACTGAGTTAGTTGCTGATGGGCTTTCACCCACAAGCACAATTCCAAAGTTACTATCGAGAGCTTAAAACTTGTCTAGTTGCGAAAGCTTTACCAAGATTTATTGGATTAACTCTGAGAAGACATTCTCCCTTGTGGCTAAGCAGAAAATTGTCAGAGTTATGGGAGACATTCACTCATGTTGCTAAGCTGAACATTGTCGGAGTTATGGAATAGACTCCCTTCTTCGTCAATCGTCTACCCAAGGACATGGTTATTTTCCTCATCCATGTTGATGACCTCATCGTCACTATCAATGACTATCCTGACATCTCCAAAGTTAAGGCATGCATCTCCACTAATTTTCACACTAAAGACTTGGGGCATATTGGCATTGAGGTTACACGTTTAGAAAGAATGCTTCTCTCCCAGCACAAGTACAATTTAGATCAATCAGAGGAAACTGGATTTTCATGGGCATCATCCAGCTAGTACACATGGATCAAAATGTTTCTCTCCAATATTAGTTCCTCCTCTGATCCACTCACCCTGATCTAAGCATGTTATGTCAACTCACCGATAAACTCATATATCTCATTGTTACTTGCTCGAAAATATCTGTTGTTGTCAGCACAATAAGATAGAAGAAGTAGTCTCCTAGAGTCTCTCGTCTTCAAGTAATTAAGTTAGAACAAGTACTCCTACAGTCTCTCTGTCTTCAAGTTGTCTAACACATTCTTTTATCTGAAGAAGTACCAAGACAGGGACTTCTCTGATGGTCGTACTCACTAACTATTACTGTTGAAGTCAAGCTCATTAACTATTAATGTTTATGTTGAATCTGACTATAACGAATCCATTGATGATCATCACTCTAATAGTAGCAATTGCAGCCTTTTCAGCTGTGACATGGGCGAGTCACGAAAAAAGAAACCGACATTAGTCACACGTTATTCGATTGAGGTCGAGTATCTCTTTATAGCATATGCAGTTCGAGATCACTAAGGAAGAAACAGACAGAAACAGACATTGGTCACACGTTCTTCGATTGAGATTAAGCATCTCTCTATGGCATATGCACTTCCAAAATCAAATGCATGTTCTTTTATTGAGGTAGTGTCGATGGCTTATGTAGTTCGGATCAATGTTTTAAAAACCGGTTCAACATTGGCCCGGTGAACTCAAAACTTAGTGGTCAAACCGGTTGAACCATTTCGTTTCAAAGATGATGACGTCAAAAATATTTTAAAATTGTAAAATATATTTAATGTTTATATAATATATGTAGACTAGTATATCATTTGAATCTGGAAAGGAGAAGTTACTAAACAAAGGATATATGAAGTGTACGTCACCACAGGTGGCCCAAAAGTTAGGGTGGTAAGGGTTATTGGGAAGGTCCTTATTTCGAGCCCATGCCTCGCAAAAAACTTAAAATAAAAAAATACATAAAGTGTACCAAAGTAGAAAATTCTCATTACGGCTGAAACTAGCATAAATGAAGGAATAAATATTAGATATTAATAAGTAGTTGGCCCAATGGTAGAGACATGGTTAGAGGTCCTCTCTTTGATTCTCCATAACAGTAAAACTTTTGAAGAAACTTTAACTTTTTATTATTTTAAGTAAACTGCTCCATTCGGGTGAACGGTAACCTGGTCGAGCAGTTTGCACGGGTCAAGTGGTTCGTTCCAGTTCACACCGCTTCAATTGTCTGTGCGGTTCAATGTAGCAAAACAACTCGAAAAAGCTTCTGGTTCACAGTCCAACAGGCCGATTAGAACTGGTTGTTTTATGCACTGCTTCTGAGATCACGTGGCTAAGAAGTTTCTTCTATTGAGGTACCCTCAATTGCTTATGTAGTTCCGAGATCACGTGGCTCAAAATCCTTATGATTGATCTTGTTGTTTCGCTCCCTTCTCTAACCTCTCTATTACGACCAAACTAGCAACATCTCTCTATTGTGACAGTAGGTATTTACATTGGTGAGCTTCCTTCTCTAACATCTCTCTATTACGACCAAACTCGCAACATTCTATTGCGACAAAGTTGGTATTTACATTGGTGAGAATCTTGTCTTCCACAAACTCACCGAGCATATTACCATTTACTTTTCACTTCATTCGAGACAAGTTCAAGCTTCAGGAAGTTCATTTTTTTCCACCATATCCTTGTGCCCTCTTAGTTGGTCGATAACCCACCATAACTCTTCCACGACCATTGTTTCTACATTTGCTCTCCAAGTTGGACTTGATTGACTTCTATGCTCCAACTTGCGGGGGGCAGTGTAATACAGTTTAAGCGTACTCCCCTCATTTTGGTAGTTTATATTATCGGTCTCTTGTTTAGTCCCAAATAGATAGTCACCAAAGTCTTAGTATCCTCTCTTTTATCCTCTAATATGTGCACCATCAGACATCTTCGTAAACATTTACACGGTGAACCTGAAGTCATAATAGGTAACCAATTACATGTCTATTAGGATATCCACTACTTGCTTCGGTATAAATCCTAACTAATAGACAACTTAACTAAACAAGAACACAATCTTAACAAGATCCTCTCCTACTAAAAGTAGGAAAAAATCAATATTTTCAACATCTTCCCTTAATCCAATTCCTCCATTAAACACATCTCAAACATCAGTTAAACTTCACGAACACATCTTGAGCACATCTTTTTTTCCAATTAATGTGAGAATGCCAGTAATCTGATCTTCTCTTTACAATAGAGTAGCTCGATCTTCTTGCCTTTGACAAGAGCTCGAATGAAGTGGTAACATACGTACTTCCACCTTCTATGAAACACCTTGCTATACTTGCACCTTACATGAAATGTCATATTCTTGAAATAGAAATAGCTGAATTGTCGTCTCAATATATCATTGTTGGGTCATATTGGATATACCCAAGCTCTCCAAGCAATCTTCTAAGTCACATGGCTTGAGGGAAGCATGATGATACAACTACATACTCAACTTTAGCAGTAGATGTAAAGGCAAAATAATCGTATATGCCAAGTACATAGTTGTGTGATCAAATATATGATTATTTTTTGCTTTCTCTCTCTTTCTAAATGATTATGGATACTTTTAGATAGAAGTATACATATAATATTTTCTTCATAGATTTATGTGTCTCTATCCCTGCTGAGTTATAATTCTTTGTCAAAATTGTTGTAATGTTGTGTCCAAATCATCTTGGACCCTGTTGCATGTTTGCTCAAGTGTAACATAACTTCAAAATTTATCAAGGAAAGCGGTATTGTGAGCTTTTTAAGCTCACTTCAGTCACATTTTCTGAAGATCTGGAGATCACAGTCGAGTTTATAAAATGTTGAGTGCAGAATACAATTCATGTGTAAATAATTAGTAGTACAGAACTACTGTCTAGAAAATAGAAATTCTGCTAATATATGAATACTAGAAAATTGATAAAAGTGAATACATTATGTATAGTAATGACATCATAGCATAACAAATAATGAACAGATTTATCTAAACTCTTTTAGATAACCAGATAAGAAAATAAGTTATTCGATTCCATGCCAATATTAGTTGAAAATTAACTATACTAGCGCAAATATGAGACCAAAATTATAAGTAGACAGAGGAAAGGCTTTAAACAAATATGCAGAGTGGAAAGTTCAGAAGCACCATCTACCATCTAATTAAGCCACTCACCAAGTCGGCGTTGTCTGCAGACTGATCCGTAGCCTTGGGAACTTCAGTTACAGATTCCTCTTCATCCCGTTGGTACAACTGTGCAAAAGATATTGAATCTTAAACATTATATAGTTTTTTTTTACGACTGATGGTTGATTACTATATGCAGCAGAGAAAATCAGAACAAATTGCAAATAAATTTATTGTTAAAACTTCAGCTATCTTCTCAAAGAACTTCCCAGGAAACACAAGAGCATGAACTTGCCCAAAATTTTAAACTTAAAACTAGTCAAGAGAATGGGGATGGGTTAAATAAGAAAAACTAAATATGTTTGCTTCAGGACTGGGATAAGTAAATGAATAGACATCATCGGTACATGCATCAAATCACAATGAAGTTTCAATTTTGTTGGAAATAAGAACAGTCTATAAGACTACATGAGACAGTCCAAAAAGGAACAAGATAGGTACGTTTGTAAACTTCTTTGAAGCCTCGTCTCAAAAGCAATATACAGATAATTAATATAAAAAAATGCCAATATACCGTACTAAAAGATGGCAACAAAAAATTTTGAATTTCCATGGAAATTCCATCCAAGTTAACTAGCAGGTTGTGATCGTCTTGGATTGGAATGACGATATATTGAGGTGGCTCTTGCTTCCTAGAGGATGTTGGTTGGAGTAGCAAATACGAACTCTATACAAAATAAATGGCAAGGCCGCATACATCTTCACCTTCCAAATCCTGCATCAGTGTGATCCTCGCGGCACTTGGCTAGCTATTTCAGTTGACTAATGGAATTATCAGAGACCATAAACACAGTAATCAGCTGTTCCTAAAAGGAGCATGATTTTCAGGGATTAAAATGATCGAATATTATCAGTTTTCAAGGAATATGCCTTCTGATATCCGCTCAATATACATATTTACTTAAAATAGTCATGGATACAGTACAACTTTTGGTACCCAATTCATATTCATAGTAGTATTTGCTACAAGCAAGCAGAATAAGGATAAACGAGTAGCGAACAATTTTCAGCCCTAAATTGATCCTTATGTCTTTAGTTCAGACTCTTCATATCAAAGGTAGCTTTTGGAGCTTGAGATAAGGGGGATCAACATTATATTTTGCATATGATTACCTCAGATTACCTCGTTTGATAATAAGTCCTCACACTAGGATAAAAGTTGAGAAATAAATACACTAAAAAATGTTTTGATTTTCTGGTGTCGTGTCCATGTCCTGGCACTACCGCACACGACACATACACTCCCCAATACACTAGGACACTACCGGACACCGTGTCTGACACTACCGGGCACGACGCAAAAATAGGGAGAAATAATCATCTTTCAACTGAAATTAGGGTTTTCTTTTCTTCAGGGCCGAACCTTTCGCTGCTCGCGGATGAGGAAAGCGTACTTGTCTATATTCGGAACGGCGAGGAGCTTGGGCATGAGGTGGTTGCGGAAATGCCCGGGAGCGACCTTCACCGTCTCCCCCGCTTTCCCCAATTTGTCGATCGTCTGCGAAATTAAAAAGGAAAAAAAGAATGATAAATTGGAAGAGGGAGAGAAGGAAGTAATGGATTTAGGGTTTGGAAATGGGAACTTACTGTGGTGAGGATGACCTCGAGCTTCCTAAAGCGGATGCCATGGCCGGAGAAGAGGAGCGGGTTCGTTGCGCTACGGCCGAGCCGGTGGGCGGAGGACCGCAGTTGCGCCATGGCCATTTTCTTCCGATCGCTGGAACCACCACGGTGGTTTAGGGTTTTTCGGCTGTGGGGCTGGATGAGGAGTTGTTGATAGAGGTATCAATGTTAGGAATGGAAGGCTTGGGTCAAAGGAGGATTTGGGCTTTTACATTTTTGGACCAAATTTTGTGTCCACGGGCTTGGATCCATCGATCATGCCTGACAGCTTCTGACTGTTTCTTGATCCATGCCGAAAATGCAACAAGCCCAAGGGATCTTAGCCGAATGGACTGGGGTTGGCTGGATCCTCCACCAGAAAATATTTGCTCCGCCCCTATTATGATGAGAAATCTATATTTATACTACTATATAATATGAAAAAAAAAATTTAGGTTTCACAGTAAAAAAAAAAAAAAAAAAGTATTCCAAAAATATTCTTATCTATTACTAATTTAAATTGTTCAATAAATTTAATATCGGTAGTTATGTAATTATGTGTAGAAGAATAAAATAAATTAAGAAGGCTTCTTTTCAAGTATTATGAAATACGTGCAAGGCAAGTACATATACACAAGTATTATATTTAGCCAAAAAAATCATTCCAAATCCCGGTTAGCAGAGCTTATGTGCAGGGGTTCGCATTCGGTCGATCCGGTTTAAGCCAGACCGATTTTGAGAAAATCAAACTGAATCGAACCTATTTAAAATCGACTGAATCGAACAACTTTTTACACAATATGAACCAAACCGTATTAAAATTTTGTTCGGTTTGGTTATTTTGATTCAGCTGGATTTTTTTTGATAGGTTGGACTTTTGTCAAAACCAACCAAAACACAAGTACATTAAAAAATGAATATCTTTATTCCTAATTTAGCAAACAAAAATCAAAACCTCAAAACAT